>CM076582.1:1106027925-1106117913 GCA_034641835.2 Pinus albicaulis | reverse complement strand
GAGGGATTGCATTATGAAATGTGTAGTTTAGTATTAGTTTCTTTTCTGCAAATTTAGATATATTAAGCTGCTCATAGCATCTTCAGTTGCCTCCGAAAGCCACAGCTGGACTGATGGTGAGGGATTGCATTATGAAATGTGTAGTTTAGTATTAGTTTCTTTTTTGCAAATTTAGATATATTAAGCTGCTCATAGCATCTTCAGTTGCCTCCGAAAGCCACAGCTGGACTGATGGTGAGGGATTGCATTATGAAATGTGTAGTTTAGTATTAGTTTCTTTTCTGCAAATTTAGATATATTAAATCATGCATGACATCTTCAGTTGCCTCCGAAAGCCACAGCTGGATTGATGGTGAGGGATTGAATCATGAGTGTATGGTTTAGTATTAGTTTACTTTCTGCAAATTAAATATCAATTACTCAAGTTGTTTATGATTACTTCCGAAAATCATAGCTGGACTAATGATGAAGGGTCAGAAGATAAATTGATGTAATCTGATTTAGATTTATTTTGTTGCAATTTGAATTTCCTTAAGCATAGTTCTTTTGTGTTTAGTTGGCAGCAAGAATAGTTTGGTTTTCATGCTCACTAGTTTACTGTTTTGATTTATTAGATTAGCAGCACCTTTTCATTTCAGCAACACATTTTCATTTTCCTTTTTAAGTCTTGTCATTGTAAATTTCAAATTGCTTTTTAAAATTTCAAGTTGGTAAATCATTATAGGGGATATCACTTCCTTGAACAAACATAACCAAACTTGTTTTCATCTTAGAATTTCCATTTCACCTTAGAAAATCAAAAACGACAAAAAGTTAAGAAATAGGTTATCTTGCACATATAGTGCGCCGCACTTCATCAGCTTACGATTCCCGGATTGACAAATTAAATGCAGCAATTTAGGACACACTAAATTGACCAAACAACTTTGGTAAATCATTATAGGGGATATCACTTCCTTGAACAAACATAACCAAACTTGTTTTCATCTTAGAATTTCCATTTCACCTTAGAAAACCAAAAACGACAAAAAAAATTAAGAAATAGGTTATCTTGCACATATAGTGCGCCGCACTTCATCAGCTTACGATTCCCGGATTGACAAATTAAATGCAGCAATTTAGGACACACTAAATTGACCAAACAACTAGACAACCAAATATCCTCAAATGTCTGACCTCTAGCTTTACTCCTGTGAATGCCTCCTTAAGAGTCTTTTCTTCCAATATCACATGAGGACTCCTGTTTATTACATAAGCTGTCATGTTAGATGCCTCTACCCATAGGATCATGGATAAATATTGATCATGAATCATTACCTTGACAACCTCAGTCTCCATAATGGACCCATTATTCCTTTTCACAACCTCATTTTGATGAGGGTTGTAAGGAACTATCCACCCCCTCTTGATCCCTACTTGGTTGCATAAATCACTGAAGTCCTTGGATTTATACTCTCCATCATCTGAATTCAAAACCTTTATATTCTTCCCTATCAAGTTATCTACCTGAGATTTGAACTCCTAGAACTTGTTGAATGCCTCATCCTTGGTTTTCATGAAGTAGATCCATGAATTCCAATAGAAATCATCAATGAATCTCACATAGTATAGGAAGCCACAAAAATATGGTATTATCATCGGTATGCATACATATAAATGCACTAGATTCAACATTCCCTTGGACCTACTATAACTGCTCGAAAAAGATCCCTTGATGTTCTTTCCAAGTGCACAACCCCTGCAAACACCCTGATGATTTTCCTAGAGATTTGGAAGAATTGTAACCATCGCCCTTTGATCCAAGTGGATATTGGTGGTCACCCACCTATTCCACTTGGACCCCCACCATTTTTTATTTTAGTTTTCCAGTTTCCTTAATTGTAGCACAATTTACTGTTTTTGGCAGTTTTTTTTTTCGGGTCATGAACTTCCAAAGCCATTTGAGGCCTTAAATGATGTTTTTTGAGATTAATGGGGCCAACATTAGTGTTAAACTACATTGGCCACTTGAAATTTGTAGTTCTTGAATAGATCTTTCTAACGATGTATTATGCACGTCAAACGAAGATTGTATTCCAAAGTTACGTATCCGGGAAGTTGATGTACCAATTTACCCGAATGGGTCCCATAATTTTGGCGCTTCATATCCTAGCATTAGGTTTTTGGATGTTTAGGGTTTTCCATTATTTCTCAATAATAAGTAGGCCTTTGAGCCTCATTTTAATATATTTCAAAGGCATGTAGCCACTACATCTCTTCTCAGAGATAAGCTACCATCTCCCAACTTGGTTTATTCCCATTATGTATGTAAGCATATTTCAATCTTTGATATTAATGAAATGAAGTTATATTTCTGTTGCATATCTGTTTCCATGTTTATATTTTTATTTTTTTGCGTTCCTACATAAATTCGGTTCAGTGGTATCGAAGTGGTATGCTCTTTCTCTATTTTTCTTTGCATGTCCCCAACGATGTCAGGGTATAAGGAGTTAGGGCTCGATCTTGTTGAACCCTTGGCAAGACCAACCTCACAAACCCTTACAGCCACCCATGGCAGATGAAAATATAGATGAGGGAGCAGGAGATCCTATCAAAATAATGCTTGAGGAGGCCCTCCAGAAATAGAGGAATGTGATGATGGATAACTTTGCCCAGATCCTTCGACGGATGCCACAGAGAAAAGGACAGAGCTCGACCTATACCCCCTAGGGAAACTCCTCGAAGCCACAAGCAAAGGGTGAAAGGAAGGCAAAGAAGGACATCGAAAAGTGGTGTGAGTTCCATAGAATCCCCACTCACAACACACATGAATGTCGTGCAAAACAGGAACTAGTGGTCGAGTTGAGAGACTGTCGATAGACAGATGCATGTTCTAATTTTGAGTTGGAACCCAACAAGGGAACTGACAAGGGTAAGCAGGTCATTGATGCAGAAACCACTGAAATAGTAGCCACCACCAAGCTCCAAAAGGTGGGACTCGAAGATCCAGAGGAGGGGGAGCACCTCTTTCACTCACATATGTGGGTGAAGGGCTCACCGCAACAATTAATTGTCGATAGCGGGAGCCAAAATAACCTCATTTCATAAGAGGTCATGAAGCAGTTGGGCCTACTGACCACACCACACCCGCAACTGTATATCATCGGGTGGCTTCACCAAGGATGATATCTCCGCGTTAGCAAACAGTGTCGCCTTTCTTATAGCATCAAGCCCTTCAAATATGAGGTATTGTGTGATATATATCCTCTTGAAGTTTCTAATATATTATTAGGCCAACCATACTTGTGGAAGTGGCATGTCGTGTATGATTCTAGGCCTCACACTGTTATTATTTCTTTGAGAAATAAGTTATACAAGATGCCGGAGGTAGCCCCACCTACCGAGATCTCTTTGATCTCTGCTAAGAAATGTAGTAAGATAATATCCCATACCAAGAAATTTGTTTTCTCTCTTATTCGCTCTCAAAGTAAGGGGAATATTGTAGCCACATGCATGGCCCCTGGGAAGGGTTCCTCCACGCAACAAAAGCAGGTGGATATCTTCGTGGAAGAATACAGGGACATCTTCTCCTCACCCCCAGGGGCACCCTTGCACTGTCAGGTCAAGCATTCGATCGATCTGACTTCTAGAGCACCTCTACCCAATGAGATGATACATTTCCGCTCCATTCTGGAAAATGAAGAGATTAAACAGAAAATCCAGGATTTGCTGTAAAAATGGCACATCCAACCAAGTTGCTCTCCTTGTGGGAGCCTGATTATACTTGTACAGAAGAAGGATGGGACCCGGAGGCTCTGAATTGATTATCGAGCACTAAACAAAATCAATTTCAAGAACATGTATCCAGTCCCACAAATTGATGACCTTCTAGACCAAATTAAGGGGGCCAAGTATTTCAGCAAAGATCAATTTGAAGTCTAGCTATCACTAGGTTCAAATGGATCCCACAGATATATGGAAGACCACCTTCAAATCCAAGGAAGGCATTTTTGAATGTTTGGTTATGCCCTTCGGGTTGAAAAATGCCCTTGCTACTTTTATGAGGCTAATGGATGACATCTTGTAGCCCTTCACCAATTCCTTTATGGTTGTTTATCTGGACAACATCCTCATCTTCAATAAGGGTTGGGAAGAACACTTGCAACACATTCGACAGGTCCTTCAAACCCTTTGTCAGCAAAAAATATGTGCCAACTTGGAGAAATTCACCTTTTACATGAGCCAGGTCCAACATATAGGTTACATCATAGATGAGCATGGCGCGTATGTGGATCTGACTAAGATCCAAGTAATTTGGGATTCGCCAGCCCCGACCACTCTAACAGAGCTTCATAGGTTTTTGGGCCTTGCAAATTTTTATCGCAGATTCGTGTTGGGATTCTCCAATATCACTTTGCCTTTGAGTTAGAATACTAAGGGCAAGGCGAAAGAAAATTTTTCCTGGTCTGAATCCAAATAGAAGGCGTTTGTTGAGTTGAAGCACAACCTCTGCTCTGCACCAATACTCACACTGCTAGACCTGCAACAACCATTTTAAATTGAGACAAACACCTCCGACTATGCTATTGGTGTAGTCCTCACCCAACATGGGCATATAATGGCCTATCATAGTGATACAATTTCTGATACAATTTGGAAGTACCCCACCTATGATAAAGGGATGTATTCAATTGTGCAGGGTGCCGACAATGGAAGCATTACATTCTGGGGAAGGAGACAGTCATCCAAATCGATCACTGATCTCTTCAGTTTGTATAGACACAAGGGAAGTTGCAGAAAGATTGAGATCAAAAGTGGTCTACATATTTGCAACAATTCCACTTGAAAATTAAATATAAAAAGGGCGGCACCAATCATGTTGCAGACTGCCTCAGTCGGCCCACAGTTGCAGCACTAACTACTGTTATGAACTCTTGTACCATGAGACCTGTTTATGGCTGCAACGTCTATACAAAAATGATCAAGATTTCACCTCCACATACTAGATGCTAGTATATGGAAAGTAATTTCCTGATTTCCACTTCCAGGATGCATTATTATGCTACCTCGTCCACTTTTATTTTCCTTCGAGCGAGCGTGGCAAGCTGATTTGGGAGGCACACTACAGTCGGGTTGCAAGACACTTTGGTGTGGAGAAAAATGTGGTTGTACTACACAAGTAATTTTACTGGCCAAAACTCCGACTGGATGTTGGAAAATATATCCGATCCTATACTGCCTGCGCAATCACCAAGCCAACCATCAAGAAGCAAGGCCTGTACACTCCTCTGCCTATTCCCAGCCAGCCATGGAAATCCATCTCCATGGAATATGTGTCTGGCCTCCCTTCTACCAAGCATGGTAATGATTGCGTATTTGTGGTCGTGGAAAAATTTTCTAAGATGGATATATTGGCATCCTATAAGAAGAGTATCATAGCATGGGAAACTTCTTAACTCTTCTTTGAATGAGTGTGGGTACATTTTGGGATCCCGTAGACCATTATATAAGATCAAGATAATAGGTTCCTAAGCACATTCTGGTCAAGCCTCTAGAAACTATTGGAAACCAAGCTCACCAAGTCGATTGCATTCCATCCCCATAATGATGGCCAGGCAGAGGTCGTCAACAAGATGATAGTGCACATACTTTGCATGTACAACTCCAAGAATCCAAGAACATGGGATGAGAGCCTCCCCTATGTGAAACACAGTTATAATATAGCTCTCCATAGCTTGACTGGTCACAATCCCTTTCAAGTGGGTCTCGGATTTAAACCATTATGTCTGATTGATGTTTCCATACCTCATGCGACTACACAAACATAATCCTCACATGTATTGTCTGAAGTTGATAAAGAAACCAAATTTATTGAACGTATCCAACATGTCCTATAGTAGATTCATCAAATCTTGAAGAAGTCCAATTCCAAGTATAAGCAACGACATGATCAACATTGGGTGCCACACAAGTTTCAGGTGGGCGACAAAGTTTGATTGCATTTGTAGAAAGAATGTCTAACTGAAGCTCATTGACAGCTCAGACCACTACGATATGGGCCTTACACCATTACCAAGGTTTTGGGAGGTAATGCTTTTGAGATCAACATTCCCCCATTCCTTGGCCTACACCCAATGTTTAATGTGGACCGCCTTCGACCATACATTCCACCATTAATGGACACATCGGACATTGTAGAATAACTCACACCAATAGAGCTAAACCTTGACTGCATGGAACTTGCCAAAACTGATCATATCATGGACACTTAGATCAAGAACACTTGCCAATAGAAGATCCAACTATATCGGGTTGTCAAAGCTGGCCAACTCTTGCACCAAGGCAAGTGGCTCACTAGGGACCAAGTTCAACAAAAGTTTCCTCATCTCATGGAGGAATTCAACACAATTGGGACAATTTCTTACTAAGGGGGGAGGACTAATCCAGGTGGATATTGGTGGCCACCTGCATATTCCACTTGGACCCCCACCATTATTTCTTTCAGTTTTTCAGTTTCCTTAATTGTAGCACAATTTACTATTTTTTGCAGTTTTTCGGGTTCTGAACTTTGGGAGCTGTTTTGAGGCCCTAAACGACATTTTTATGGGAAAACCAGGGCCAAAATGGGGTTTTGACCATGTTGGCCACTTGAAAGTTGTAGTCCTTAGATATATATTTATAACGAGGTGTTGTGCATGTCAAATAAAGATCATATGCCAAATTTATGTCCCTAGGAAATTGATGTACCAATTTACCCAAACGGGGCCCATAATTTTGGCGCTTCATCTGCTAGGGTTAGGTTTTTGGATGTTTAGATTTTTTCATTGTTTGTTAATAATAAATAGGCCTTTGAGCCTCATTGTAATACAATTAAGATGCATGTAGCCGTTGAGCCCCAAAGATGTCCTTTCCCTTCACAAAATTTCACTTCATTTCCTTTGTCCCTTATCAATTACAGGCTTAAATGATCAATAGGATTAATTAAAGTTTCTTTAAGAATGTATATAATGACTAACTTGCTACACTTTCATGGTTTTTTTGTTGTAGCAATTTTTCACTAGACTTAGCAAGCAGTCATTACAAAATCATAAGTTTCATTCCATCATATTTCATTTGCTCCATTCATTCATATTTCATTCGCTCCATTCATTCATATTTCATTCGCTCCATTCATTCATATTTCATTCATTCCATTCATCCATACTTCATTCACTCCATTTCATGGTCCATTTCATTTCCATCTTAGATTTCTAAATTTGATCTCTTTCTGCAGATTGAGTGTTACAAATCATAAATTGCAGACCACTTTTATGTTTCATTCCACTTCACAATTGTGATTCATTTCATTCCATTACATTTCACTTCACCCATGACTCCATTTCACCATATTTCATGATCCATTAACTCATTTCACACAAAATTCCATTTATGCTTCAAACCATTCCATTCCATGTTTCAAAGCTCCTACATATATGTTCTGTAGCCAGTCAGACATTCTGCAGCCGGTTAGACATTCTGCAGCCAGCCAGACATTCTGCAGCCAGAGATCCTGAAGGCAACTATCCAGTAATCACCTGATCAACATCAATTTGATCCTGCACACCTATGACAACAAGTAAAATCAAATGAATTATGAAGACTAAAGAATCAATGATTTTCAAAGGAGGACCAAGCATATCAAAACCACAAAAAAAATTTCAAGGAAAGGCAAAGGTAAAGTTGTAAAATTATTATGATCACAAAATATGAAAGTTATAGTATAGTTAGGTCATGTATGATTCAAAAAGTTGTTTTAATTATTCATGTTGATCATGCCTATTAAACCTATCATAAAAACTTTGGACAAAATTCCTTCCACTTCGCCATTTCAAATCATCATTTAAAACTTAATGGTTAAGTACTGAAGTGACCTAATCAGTCACGTCACTAGGCCGAAGTATTCATTGATGATTTTGTTTTTTTCACGAAATATTTCCACGGTCTTTTCTCCCATGATGGTTCTCAAACTCATTAATTAGTGTAAATCACCCTCACCACATTTCACTCATTCTATAACCTCTTCATATCACCCTTCCGTAGCTAATTCCTACTGCATAAACAGAGAACAACATCTTTGGGGCAAAAACAACTCTTTAACAACCATTTTCACAGTGGATAGAAGAGAAGTAAATTGAAGGTTGAAAAGAGAAGCTACGGGTCTCATAGTAAGATCCGAACCAGTTGGAACCAAGTACTTGGAGGGTTATCCACAAATCAGAGAAATGCTACAGCAGGCTGGGTGGTTACAATTTTTGGAAAAATTTAATGGTTTTCATAAAGAGGTAACTAAAACATTTGCACGGTCCTTCAATGGAGGAGAGGTCGAAATAGGAGATATTAAATTCACTATTACAGAAGCTTTCATTGCAGAAGTAGCGGAATTACCCAGGCAAGGAGAACGGTAGTTCAAAAATAGAGAATTTCATAATGAGGCATGGAGGCAAATGCTTAAAACACCTGGTATGGATGTTTCCATTTTTAAGAAGGGTATTCCTAGCTCAACACTGAAGAATAAATGGTGGAATATGTTGCTCATTTTGCAAAAATTTATAACTTGTGAGGGAAGGTTTGGTACCCTCTATGTTTATCATATTCGGTTAATGATGCATTTCTTAGATGAAGAAATCAATTTACCGTTTTTCCTACTTCATAGTCTGAAGAGAATGGCCTCTAATGTACAAAAGAGGGTTCAATTCCTGGAAACCATTTTATACCACCATAGCCTAGTAAAAATCCTAATTGAACATCATTTGAGAAAAGTGGGAGACAATTGGGATAAGTTTCTAGTAAGGAATCACTTTGAAGAACCCAAGGAACTTCCATCTGAAGGCAAGCCTACAAGAAGAAGCAGGAGGAGGAAAATTTCCGAAGCTGTTGAAACTAAAATTGGTAAGTCTATACAAGAGGACAGTGAAGAGATAATTTCTGAGAAATTGACTGAAATTAGGAAACAACTTAAAAAAGAGAAGATGATAAGAAGGTATGCCAAGGAGAGAGGTGAAGGACCATCTCAACCAAGACGAAGCCACATACTTAGAGGTATATTGAAGAAAATGAGGATTAGACAAACGGGAATCATAAACATTGAGGATGAAGAAACACCAACTGCTAGATCACCTGAGTACCAATATGAAGAGGATCTTGATGAAGGAGCTTCGGAGATAGACCCAGCACAACAACAAATTTATAATTATGGTGAAACATTAGAGAAGAGAGCCTCAGCAAGTAGAGACAGAACTCCTAGCCCACGAAAATTTTCAATTGATGTACTAAGAAGAGACAAATATGAGTTAGAAGTACTTAATAGGCATATCAAGAATGAGAATGAAATTTTAAGGGAGAAGGTTAAGCTGAAAAGTGATATGAATACAACTCTCTCTCTGCAAATGGAAAAGTTGTACAAGGCTAGTGAGAAATTGAAGAAGAAAAACAAAAAGTTGAGCAGGGCACTTACAAATTTGAGATTCAAGTTGGTCATAAAGAAGCCTAGGAGGCAATTAACTATCAGGAAAAGCATAAGAAGGAGCCTAGATGTCCTAGCAGAAGTCTCAGAATATATGGGTTGATTGCATGAGGACATGCAAAAACTTTGTAGTGGGGGTATGTTGAGCCCCAAAGATGTCCTTTCCCTTCACCAAATTTCACTTCATTTCCTTTGTCCCTTATCAATTATAGGGTTAAATGATCAATAGGATTAATTAAAGTTGCTTTAAGAATGTATATAATGACTAACTTTCTACACTTTCATGGTTTTGTTGTTGTAGTAATTTTTGACTAGACTTAGCTACAGAATGCAGCCATTCTGTAGCTAGTTGCCGATTTCGCAACTGTCTTCATGTTTTCACAGGATCCAGGTGTCACCTCAAAGAAAAATGCATATGGATGAATTCCAGACTTCATCCACATCATTCCTTGCTCCCTACAAAGTCTGAGCAGAATTCTACAGGTGGTTATGCACGTGGGAAGCCAAAACTAAGAGATAGACTTCTAATAGGACAAGGAATGTACAGATGTCTTTAATCACAGTACGAGACCTCCACCAGAGTTCTAATTTGATTTTAGTTTGGAAAGGCATTTATTCCTATTTTATCTCAAGGGAAATTATGTAATTTTCTTATAATAATGACTCGGGAGACCGAGAAATAGTTAGCTAGATTTATGTTTTGTTGCTAGATCTCAGAAGACCGTAATACTCTGTTTTTGAAATAATTTTCCTTTAATGAAAGAAGCACCGCTTTATTGCAAGATCTGAGGCAATCTTGAGGAGATTTTTATGCTAATCCGGTGGTAGAGGGCCCCTACTACCCGAGAAGCTTTGTGCACATTGTTTAGATAAGTAACTTTAGCCTTGTTGCATTCTTAGTTTAAACAATTTTCTGCACTTTACGTTTTATATTCACTTGCATTGGATGCTACATTCTAGCCTTGTTCTTACGAATTATTCCAAAATACCACTAATATTGAATGAGATATAACTATAGTATTTTAGGAGTTAGTTGCATTTATTTGAACTTTATGTTTTTGTGCTCAATTACAGCAATTGTTACAGCTAGTCTTGTTCTTACGAACTCTTCCAAAATATCACTAACACTGGATGAGACATAGTTGTGGTGTTTTAGAGCTTAGTTGCATTTTGTTGAACTTTATGTTTTTATGCTCATTTACATCACATGTTACAGCCAGTCCTGTTCTATGAATTATTCCAAAATACCACTAACTCCGAATGAGACAGAGCTGAAATATTTCAGTGATTAGTTGCATTTTTAGTTGTAATACTCCGGAGATTAATAGCACCCTAGTTCAGTTTCTGTTCACTATGTAGTTTAATTGCATTCTAGTTCAGTTATAGTCACTGTATTTCAAGTTTGATTAGCTAGTTGAATTAGACTTCACGGCCTTCATTATTTATAAACTACTCTTGTTATTAATCTCTTCCAATACATCACCATATGGACAAGAAGTAGTGATATCAGTTCAAGGCCTTGACTGTTCTGCAATCTCTTATAATTGTGCAAATAGCCTTTTTCCCAAAAACTATTCCAAAAGACTTCTAACTTCCGAATAAGGCTTAGTAGTGAAAATTTAAGTTGCAGAATGGATTAATTTCAGTGTCATAGGTTAATTTAGAGTAGAGTTCCTCACTGTGTTGCAGACTATATTTTCCAAATATGTTCCAACAAATTTCTAGCCATGGTTAAGATTTTCTCTGTGATCTTGTAGGTGGTTATTTACTTAGAATAACCTCATGGCACTAACTTATCCTTTTCTCAAGCTATTCCAACATATTTCTAATGAATGAATGGGATTGAGTTCATGTTATGAGTTATTGAGTTCATGTTGTGAGTTATTGAGTTCTTGCTATGAGTTATTTTTCTTGTTAAAGTATTGAATTTTCTGTTCTCAAGAGCCATACATAATTTAGAATAGGTTTTGCTCTGTTTTAGTGTGACCAACAACTTCTCTTTGCCAAAACTTAGTTCTTTTCTTCTTAGAATAAAAACACAAAATCAAAAACATTGAAAAAACACTAAACACAACGTAGTGAGAAACAAATACCTAGGCACATATAGTGCACTTCACTTCAATAGTTTACTAACCCTGGTTGACAATTTATGACCTCAATTTAGGAACACTAAGTTGAGCAGACAGTATCCGCCACATATCTTCTCAGAGATAACCTACCATCACCCGAGCTAGTTTATTTCCATTCTGTATGTAAGCATATTTCACTCTTTGATATTAATGAAATGAAGTTATATTTCTGTTGCATCTCTGTGTCCATGTTTATATTTGTATTATGTTGCGTTCCCACATAAATTCAAATCATCCTCAATGCTGGAAAAGCCCTGTAATGCATGTGAGAAAATCTAAGATGCCATAACTTGGATAAAATGATATTTTCATGTACCAATGCCTAGGCTATACGTCCTAACAATATGTATAAACCTCCCTCTCAAACATCAATCACTCCTGCTAAGTCTACGTTCGAGCCCTTAGGCCATAGAAGAACCTGACCATCTACAAATTCAAATTTGTAACCTTTATCTTCCAACGTTGAAATAGAGAGAATATTCTTATTCAATCCTAGTAAAAACAATACATCTCTAATATGTAGAGAATATTTGGACTCCTGCTGAAACGATGTTGTCCCAAATCCTCTCACTACATACTTGGCATTATCTCAAAGTTCCACCTACAATGAGGAATACTTCTCTATAAAATTTTAGAGAGAACCTTGTGAACCTATCATGTGCCTATAAGCACCACTGTACACCAACCAAATATCATTATTGTTAGTAATAGTCCCTTGTAAGAGTAAAGACAAAGAAATATTTTTTCTAAATTTCATCTGCAATCTAATCAAGTTTAGATTCCTTTTGTCTTCTTTTGTGGTAGATTCTCATCATCATCATCATCATCAACATCAATTGTTTATGCATGATTCTTTCCCTTCCTTTTCTTATGAGGACACTGGGAAGCATAGTGAAAAAATGTATGAAATTTGAAGCACCTAATATTTGAAAGATTCTTCTTCTTTTGATCTTAAATTGGATTTGATATTCCACCTATATTATTCTTATCAAATTTTCTTCTTCATTTTTTTCCCTTGCATGAGCTGCAAGGGCTTGAGTCTCTTCATCCTGATGTTTCTGCAAGTTATTTTTAGAAAAAAATCTAGCCTCCTCTTGGAAACAATCAATCCAAAGTTGATCAAAGTTAGGCAACTCATCTTGTGCAAAAATACCATGTACAAATTTATCCCATGAATAAATAAATCCATTAAGATCTAGTGTAACAATATTTGCATCATCAATGGTACCTCCAATTGCCTTAAGTTTATCTCTCAACAAGGAAACGATCATGAGATAAGTGGAAACTGGATCTAATCTGGACATCATGATATAATGAAGTTGATGTCTCAAGGCTAACTTCTTGTTAGTATTCTTACTCTCGAACAATCCCACTAAGGCATCATAGATCTCTTGAGCAAGGCTTCAATTCAGTAACATGTGTAATATATTGGTCCTTGGTGGAATCTATCAATATCCTCTTAGCCTTTGCTTCATTGTTCTTATGCTTGGATTTATCCTCAACATTTGCTTGTTCTGAGACAATTTCCTTCACATAATTTTGAATATCATTTTCTTCTAAGACAAGGAGAATCCTTGTTTTCCAAGATCTGAAATTAGTAGCACCATGCAACCTATCTTATACTCTGAGACTGGGCACCATCTTGACAAGAGATATGACGTCTGATCAAACTACTTGAATATTGAAATATGAGGCTGATCAATAGCTAATATTTCAAAAAATCCATGATAACATGTTAAAATTATATGGCAAGTGCAGTATATTACACTTTTTTCCTTGGCAATTACTTCCTAATTATTTTGAAACAATATTTCTATGCCACTGCTATCATTGAATAATTATACTTACAAAATATCAATAGTAAATGTAGTGGAAATAATAAATATCATAGAAAGAATACCATGCACAATAGACACAAAAAAAATCACTTGGAAAAACCCAACCTTGGGAGAAAAGGAAACAATATTTTCTTGAGGAGAAATTGTCTTTACAACAAGGTTACAAATCAGAAAATTTGTCTAGGAATATGTGCTGATATATAAGTCAAAATACTAGTCTAAGTTGGTCAAAATTGCTGTCAGTCAACACTAGTCAAACATTCAAAAGTCAACATTGGTAAAAACTACAGTCTGTCGTTAAATTCGATCCTAGGGTCAAATTTCATGTGAAAATATATATGCCCTATGATCAAAGTTGTTCAAACAATTGCAGTTAATTGTAGTTAAAATTTGGTTAAACAGATCAATCAAATTCAATCAATAATTTAGTAAAACAATAATCAATTCATTAGTTGTGCAACATCCAAGATGTTGGTCAAAGTCTTCCTTCTCTCACACATGAAACCTCCAAGAGAGATAGAAATATGAAGAAAAAATATGAAGAATAGGTTTCTCCTTTAGCTGAAAATTTTCCTCCATTAGAAAAGATTCAATGAGCTTTCTATGTTGAAAATTTTCCTCTCACATGATGTCTGTTTATATAGAGATATAATGTTAAGTAGAGACCCATCAAGGTGACTTCTCATCACAATAAAACCCTTCACTAATGGATCCTACATCACAACTCAACATTAGACTAGAATTGTTTACCCTAATGTTGGGTGAAAAACCACAATCATTAAACAATTCAAATCCACTCTATATAAAGAATTGATCACTTCGTCCTAAGAATAATGTGAGCATTGTGGGCCGTTCACCCCTAGAAAAATCAACATGGCCTCATGGGTGAGTGCACCAATATCCCATAGTCAAATTAGCATGAATCCATGGGAGCTGTCCGGCCCTAGGCCAAATCAACATGGGGCCATGGGTGAATGTATCATTCACCCACTAGTTAATTCGAGATGACCCCGTGGGAGAATGTTTGCTCGATGTTGCAAAAACATCAACATTCCCAACCCTTGCTTGCAATATTAAGAGGAATTGTGAAAGAAGATCTCCTTAACATATGCCCCAAGTTATTGTAAATGGATTGGTAGGAGAAATCTTGTTGAGAATAGAGAGGAATGGAAAAGATAATAGGCTTTGTATCTATGCAATCCGTTGATGATTAAAACCAAAGGCTTTAATAATGTTGAAGGTGTAGTGCCAATTGAGCTTATCGAAGGCCTTTGAGAGGTCCAACTTGAGTAGCATACCAAATTTCTTTGAGGTTTTTAAGGAATGAATTATTTTGTGTGCTACCATGATACCATCTATAATTTGGCATCCCTTAACATAACTCGTTTTCTACAATGAAATGAGTTGTGGAAGGAGAGGTTTAAGCCTATTGGCAATGCTTTTGATGATGAATTTGTATATGACATTGCATAAGGCGATATGCCTGTATCCATTCGGGTCCTCCACCTTGTATTTCTTTGGAACCAGTTTGATAAAAGTGGTGTTGAAGGCTTTGAGGATGGATTTCGAACATTTTGGATTCTTCCACTGCCTATTATATGTCTTGTCCCACCATGTACCAACAATGTTGGAAAAATTCAGTTGTAAACACATTAGTTCCAGGATTTTCAAGACAAAAATGTCTATTTCTTGGACAAGTTTTATTGTCAATGTTTAGGCATGTAGGCTAGTGGTCAAAGCCTTCATCGAGAAGGATATGTGCTTTTGAGAAGATTTAATAGTTCATAATTTTTTCAGATACAAGGAATTTATCTAGCTTATATGCCACTTGGTGGGAATTGTTACACAAATTATTCTAGGTAATGGTGCCATTTATGATATCTAGGTCTACCAAGCATAAAGGTCACCAATGTATCTTGAAATTAGTTCATTTAAAGGTAC
Source organism: Pinus albicaulis (assembly GCA_034641835.2). NCBI lineage: Eukaryota > Viridiplantae > Streptophyta > Pinopsida > Pinales > Pinaceae > Pinus > Pinus albicaulis. The sequence continues at coordinate 1,106,102,524 of CM076582.1, read as the reverse complement.
CATTTATAGAGTTCATTCAAGTCTTCTTATACCTACTTTATTTTCATCTAAGGATTTAATTAGATTGAAGTCACCACCTAAAATCCAGGGTGAAGGGGATAGAGGATTACTAGAAAAGAAAATATAGTGGAGAAAAGGTGGTTTATATTTAGGCAAAGGAGGGCCATAAATATTAGATAGGTAACATGTTTAAGCCCAACCGATGAGCTAAAAATAAAAAATGAGAATTGTAAATGTAGCAAACATATCAAGGATAATAACTTCTTAGGTATGCCATATGATGACTAAGCCACCATATTTTCCCTGGGCATCAATTGCTACTGAATTACAATCTTTACCTTATTTACTAGTAATTTTATCGATTATATCACAAGGAGATTTCATTTCTTGAATCATCATGAAGGTGGGATGTTCATAATACCACTTTTCCTTGAGGAGCCTTTATCATTACAAGAGATGATATTCATGTTTGGGGTGGGTTGGTTGTAGATTAAACCTTCAATATCAATTTCGATTCACCTTGAGTTGACCAAGATACCTCATGATTCTTTCAAGGTTTGCTGATTTCTTTTTCTACCCTTTTTATTTTCTTACCTGTGGGGTTTTATCGTCTCCTTAATTGAATGTGATTGGACTCCTAATGACACCATAGAGGGTTCACCAAGCGAGGATTTGGAAGCTTGTTGGTGATACTTGAGAAATTCTTTACCTATAATTTTAACTTGGTGTTCACGAAGAGATTTTGGGGCCTTTCATTTCCATGATTTCACAATTGTTGGTAGATCCAATGAGTTCAACTCCATGTCCTCATTGGGATCCATGGAGTTTTCAGGGTTGCAATTTAGATAAGGTTGATCTAGGGGAGATGGGTTTGAAAGTGGAGAGGAGACAGAGGGTTGACTGAAAAAAGTGATTAACCGAGGGTTGGAATTGGGCATGTTGACTTCCAAGATTGGATTGGGAAATGAGGAATCTAGGTTATCGAGAGAAGAGAGAGGATCAAAGTGGTTTTTGGTAGGTGGTTTCTTTTCTGAAGGAGTTTGTTGTAGGGGAGAGTTTTCTGGACCCTTGCACTTTCCTGCTAGCGTTGAAAATCCATCGAAATTAGGGGTAGGAACAAGATCGTGGTTGGGGCCAGATTAAATAAGAGGTAAATTTATGTATAGATGGACATACTCAAGGGATGTTTTGCAGCAAAAATGTATGTGGTTTTAATATAGGGTTCACCTTCAGAGCTTATCCTAATAGTAAATATCAATATATTATGGGAGCGGTTCCGATATATTCATGTAAACATAGATGTGATTTTAGGATATATACCTATCTTTTTTGGCGTCTTCCGAAGCTTTTAAAATGTGGTTGAGGGTGTTTCCAATGCCAAATAAGGTATCCTCATCCCAAAAATATCGTAGTAGTGAGTACATTCAGATCCAAGCTAGAGCAGTCACGAAGTTTTCCTTATCAGGAAAAAATAATTCCATATAGAAGTGAACATATAAATTGGATGAGTTGAAGAAGTACAAGTTGTTTTGAAAGACCCAAGTTCTATCTTCAATATTGGAAAATATTATGGTAAAAAATCCTTTAGCTCCTAATTCAAGTTTAATCTACCCTTCAAGTTTCCATTTTTGTTGGATATAATAGGATATTTCTTGAGCTTGAGGGATTTCTTGAGTTCAAAGTGATCTAAAAGCAGTGCATGCAAATATCAAGGGGTGAATTTTATGAATAAGTTGCCCAAATTATTTGTTTGAACTTTAAACCGCTTATTTTATATCTATAGAACCTCCTTTTGGCTTAGATTGAGCGAAATATATATATATATATATATATATATATATATATATATATATATATATATATATATATATATATATATATATATATATATATATATATATATATATATATATAATTTTTATTTTTCTCAACATAAGTATTCATTGCGAGCCCCCCAGGGGGTAGCTCAACCAGTGATGGTCGTGTAAATGAAGTGTTATGTGCTATGAGGTTCAGTGTTAAAATCCCCTCAAACCACTTGTGCATGCAATAGAGACATACATATGTTCCTAGAGTTTATAGTAGTAGCGGTTGGAATAAACCTCGTGTCATGCAAATATGAGACTAGCCTAGTTTTCGATTCCTCTAGATAATAATAAATAAAAACATCATTATTCATTACTTGATTTTTAGACTTAATGGAAAATATTTTTTAAGGTGGGGTGGGAATATTGTGTGCCTAACCACACCATTATAATTATCCTTAGGTCACTTTCATGTAATAAACACATAATCACACTTATGATCGACTCAAGCTTTAAGTTAGGGTTTTTACCTCTTTATCGGTAAAATGAGATTTTCTCACCTCTCATTGTATCTCTTATCATTTTATCAATATATCATTGTAGCATACAAAATATATAAATAACATTAGATAATAATTGATAATATTATCGACAATAATTCTCGCCTCTCATATTTCTGCATCTTTCTACAACAAAACCCTAGTGGTTATTCTCTTTGCAGCCCCCTAACTGCCCTTCCCATGGCTAGCACAAGTGTGGGGAGTGGTGCTTCTTCATACAAACAGATTGCAGCAGGGTACAACCACTCTAAGCATCTCTCCACTTCCAACCCCAATCTCTTTGTCCAACACTCCAACATGGATCTCCTCATGGTTTGTAACCTCACACTTTTTCTTGAAAATGTATGCCATGGAACTACCTCTGAAAGCCATAGTAGATCCCGAATTTTAAGTCTAGTCGAAAAGTGTTGGAGAATAAATTCAATATATCTAAGATCACATCTTGATAGGATATTTCACTTTGAACTCAAGAAATCCCTCAAGCTCCAATATTATGTTTCCTTCTTCAACCATGAAATGGATATTTGTTTGGGTCACCACCTCATTGCCAAATTTAGTTTTAAACATGAGACATAAAACATCACGGAGCATTTTATTATTGTGAATGAGCAGTTCATATGCAACCTTAAATTTTTCTTGCACTTTATACAACCCATGGAACTTTGGTTGAAAATTCAACCATGAAATGGATATTTGTTTGGGTCACCACCTCATTGCCAAATTTAGTTTTAAACATGAGACATAAAACATCACAGAGCATTTTATTATTGTGAATGAGAAGTTCATATGCAACCTTAAATTTTGCTTGCACTTTATACAACCCATGGAACTTTGGTTGAAAATTATTCTCACTCTATTTCCAAATAATTATCTACTTATATTGTTGTAGTTGAGCCAATACCATATTTTCCAACTATGAACTATATTATTGAGTAATGTTAATTTTCTCGATTTTTTAATTACGTTTATTATCATGGATATGGTATCCCTGTGGTTGTTAAATATGCTCTGTATTTCTTGCAAAGTGTTAACAATAATAGGTACTAACATTTTGAATCACCGAGTGATAGAGAATTAGGGGTCCATAGTCATATAAAGCCTTCAAGGGGATCATTTTTGTGGTGGAGTGATATGTAGTATTTTTTAGGTCCCTATATTACTAGTGTAGTCCCTTATTGTGTTAGTGTAGTGCCCTTATTGTTATTTTTATACCCCTATAGACCCCATATTTTTATTATTGTGCCCTATAAAACCCCAATATTGTTATTGTTGTGACCTTACATTATTATTGTTAGGTTGACTAGGATTATATTGTGATCCCATGGACTCCTATATATAGAAAGGAGGGTTTTTCATTTGAATCTTCCAATAATTGTTCATTTATGTAATGTAAAGGATGTTTCCCCCTCGAAGTGGCGTATTTCTAAAGCATTGATCTCTATTTTCTTCCTTTTTTGGAGCTAGGGTTCATAACATTTGGTATCAGAGCTTTGGATTCTAGGGTTTCACTGCTTCAAACAGGTCATTATGGAATTTTTGCTATAAAATTCTTTCTACAAGAGTTGAGACACTAAAAAAGAAAACCAATTTCGAAGAAATCCTGAGGAACTTCGTGTAAAAATTTCAAATATTGTTTCACAATATTTTCGGAGATATGATCTGTGGAAGTTAAGGTTTTTGTAGGCTCTCGAATTTCATCTAAAAGAGGTGACCTTGGGAAAAGCATCATAACTCTCTCTTTGAGCATCAAATTCGAATTTTGTAAAAAGTGCCGAAATCAAATGGACTGTAGTTTCTTATTTATCAATTTTAGAGCCTACGGAGGAAACGATGACACATGGAACACCGTACAAGTTCGCTCTACTGAACCAGTCCATAATTAGGTCATTGTGGGAGATTGGGCATAACTTTGCCTTGAAGAATCCAAACCAAGTCATACATGTGGCATTCAAAAGAAGATTTAGAGGGATAATACAAAACCTAATTTCGGATATTGAAGATATGAAATCATAGAGATACATCAGTTTCAATATCGATCTCCTCAGAAGCAAGAAAAAGGTGTGTATTTTTTAAACAAGGTTGCATAACATTTGTTTGAAAAATCAGTTTGAAGTGATGCCAAGGGAATATTGAAGCATAGATATCCGTATTGAGTTATATAATGCCTCCAAAAAATAATTCCATACCCATTAAGCCCTTAGAAAACTTTACTATGACGCATGAAGAGGAAGAATTTCAGTATGATATATCAAAATTATGGTACCAAGTGCAACAAATTTCGATCTTACAAAGAGCAATAAAATATGAAATATATGGTTCAAAATAAAAAATGAAGGCTAAGTTGGATGGTTTGAAGGATAAAATGAAATATAATATGGATGATAAAGTAGTGGAATATCACATCGAGCATCAACCAGTTCTCCAACTCTCAAAGGATAACCTAACTTTGGTGTAGAATCGAATGAAACAACAGGAAGATCAACATCGCAATGAAAGAAGTTCTGAAGCAGTCATAGAAACAAGAGCTCGACAAATATGAAATCGATCAATTTCAAAGTATCTTAGCAAGTGGAAGAAATTACCCATTGAAGATCCAACATGGGAGGATGAGAATTTTATATAGAAGCATCAAGAAATAATAAAGTGTTGAGGACAACACTTGTTTGAAGGAGAGGGTCATGTTAGGTCCCTATATTACTAGTGTAGTCCCTTATTGTGTTAGTGTAGCAACTTTATTGTTATTGTTATACCCTTGTAGACCCCATATTGTTATTATTGTGCCCCATAAAACCCCACTATTTTTTTTTTCTAAAGTTGACTAAATCTATTAATATAACAAAAATATTACAGTGAGGCACCGGCCTCAGCAGAACTTGCCCAGAGATGAGGCATTCTCACACTGAAAAACTAGCTGAAGTTTGTTTACCAGACATACTAGATAAATGCTGTTAACACATACCAGACATACCGAAACATGCCGCCCACGCAGGGGAAACTGGCTTTGGAACATTAACACATGACCAAAATTCAGAAGTGATTGACTAAATATCAGGAAGAACACAGAGTTAAACCCAGCTGAAAGACTGTAAAGAAAAAACCTACAAATTCTGAACAGTTTAGACGTCATGAGAAGTGGAGGGAAGTTCTTCAACAACTGGGCACCCATAGGCATCCATATCATCGTCCTCAGCTTGCTTGTCTTCTTTGTCATTGAGGCAACCTCGCTTGGAGTAGCCCTGGTTATCTTCATGTCCTATGTCCTGGTTCTCACTACAGCTAGGAACTTTCCTCTACATAACTGCACTTTGAGGAGTGCCCTGCTTGTTGATAGTGCTTTTCTCCTGACCATCACCTGTCTTCTCAGCATCCGAACAAGGTGGTTCTTCCTTGAACTTGACAATGATGGTAGCAATGACAATAGGCCTATTCAAAGAGCAAGGAAAATGAAGTTGGGTGGTTTGGTAATGAGCTGGGATGTTGGCACGGGAGGCCGGGATATGGGGAGAGCCCACCTCAAATTGAAAATGCCTAAGGCGCCCTTTCCCTCGACCGCTTCTGGTTGCAGGATAAGGACCTTTGTAGTTATCAAAAGAGGGGGAGGAAGAGTCAGTGATGGACGTGGAGGGCTAGCCCGAGAATTGGCCATGACTGCTGCCTCTCTGGCAGCGCATTCGTTGGCAAAGGCGCTGCATGTTCCTCTAAGCAGAATGGAGCTTATGGACAGCAGAAATACTGGAGGCAGAATGGGCAAGAGCTGTGGCCGTATCAGAGAACAGGGGCGTCTGTAGGGTATACGGGGGGCGAGCTATCTGAGTGGAGGAAGCCTCAATATGAAAATAGAGCCGCAGATTGTAGAGAGGGCTCTGCGAAATGTGAGTACCGGGCTCAATTTCTAAACAAAAAACAATGGAACAGCGTCTCCCAGTGTTAGTTCGAGAGCTGGGCTCTGCAACAACAAGGGAGTAGCTGGATTGCAAAGGATTCAGAGTAGGAATGAAATGGCTGGAGTAAACCATCCTTGGAATAGAAGCGGGCAAGTCTTGGCCTACGTGCTGCGTTAATGTAGGTGAACGGAGGACGGTAAGAGGAGTTAATAGCAACGTCGTGTGAGTTTGGGTGGCAGCGTGGTGAATCCACACGCCATTCCAAAATAGATACAACGTACACATTGAATTAACCACCCGCATCCGGGGGATGGAGATCCTGGTGCACCATGAGAGTGCAATCTTGTATGAGTTTAACATCATCAGAACTATTCAAAGGACCCTCGAAGAAAGGAAGATACTGATCAGCGCCTTTGTTAGCTAGTCGATCTGCTACCTTATTCGTAGTGCGCCTGATGTGCTTGAAGGAGATGGCTCTTGGAACTTTAAGCCAGTGTTCTAGTTGTTCCAATCTACTCAGAAGTCTCCAAATCGAAGCCACTTCATCTACTGTAGTGCCTGAGTGGATGCGTATTGTGGCCTCTATTAGAATCTGTGAATCCCCTTCTACCTCCAGAGGGAAGAAATTTTATTTTTATGCAATGCGAAGCCCCTGCCATAAGCCTTCTAGCTTTGCATAATTGTTTGAGTCTCTTCCTAGAGAGCCATAGTAAATGTGAAGAGTGTTGCCTACAACAGTTCTGAATATGCCTCCATATCCTGCTTTACCTGGGTTTCCCTTGGCTGCTCCATCAAAGTTCATTTTGAAGGTGTTATCTGTAGGAGGTATCCATAAGAGGGGAGAATCAGGATGGATTGAGGAATTCGGATTGGGCAGAGCTGTATGCTTGATGTTAAGGTTCCAGATTTCCAAAATGAGTCATTCAGGAAGGGAGGAAGGCTTGTCTGAGTCTTGCCAGTGACGGAGGGCTAAGTTTTCTTGCAAATTACGTTTTATATTGGACCAAAGAATGTCAATAGGAGTGCTCTCATTTTTGAAGATCCTCTTGTTGTGTTCCTTCGAGACAGTCCAGTATATGAAGCCTGGGAGCAGGGCCCAGATAGAGTTGAGCAGGTGGCTTTGGAAAGGCTCGGAAGGCCAATACCGGATGGTATTGATTATGTCTCCTATGCGCCTTCCTGTTCTTTTGTTGCATATTGCAGATTGCTCCCATAGTTGATCAGCCAATGGGCAGGTGTCCAAGAGGTGCGAGATTGTCTCAGTTTGAAAGATACAGTTGGGGCATCGAGATGGGCCAATGAAACCTCTTTTCTGAAGATTATACCAAGTGAGAAGCCTCTTTTTGCTAAGGAGCCAGAGGAAGGAGGAAATTCTTTGCCAAATTATAGGCTGCTAGACATGATCCCATAGGCTATCCTTCTGAACCTGCATAAGGAAAAATAGCAGTTGGTAAGCTTCTTTTGTGGTGAAGCTTCCTCTAGGTGTATAACCCCATCTCAACTTGTCCACTTGATCTGATACTTTGATTCTCCTGAGACTGAGCTCATGGTCGATGTCCTCATATGTCTCCTCCTGCCAGTTTTCTTGCCAAATTCCTGCTGGCAGCCATTTTTGGAATCCATGTATAGGTTGCTATTGCCAAAACGGATTGACTTGATTGTGGGAAGATTGATGAAGAGATGTTTGCCACTTTGGCTTGTGAAACAACGTAGCTATTTTAGGTAATTGTTGCCAGGATTCCTCCCATAGTCTAGCTGTGGCTCCCGAGTGGATCTCCCAAAAAATATGTGCTTGAATGAAAGAGCTGTGTTGTTTTCCTGCATTCCAGATCAGCGATCCTGGGGTATCCATGTTGATTCGAATGAGATCCTCCTGAGGTCTGCCTGGTACATATTTAGCCTACCATAAATGTGCCCAAGGTGTATGTGGCTTAGAGATCCAGTTCCACCAAATGCGAGCACCCATAGTGGTATTGTTGTGCTGAGGATCTCTTATACCTAGCCCTCCTGCCGATTTAGAGAGGCAGACATCGGTCCATTTTACAAGCGCCCATTTTTTGTTGAGGTCCGTAGATCCCCATAGAAAATTTCTTTGTAAATTACGGATTTGTTTTAAGACCCATTTAGGTGCAGCCAAGATTGAGAAGAGGTAGAATGGCATTGCCTAAAGAACATATTTGATCTAAATGAGTCTGCTTGCAATGTTGAGCGATCTGTATGTCCACGAGGAAAGTTTTGCTTCCAGCTTGTCGAGGAGGGCTCTCCAAGAGGTGTGTTTGATTTCCGAATAGATGACAGGAGCCCTAAGATACCTGGAAGGAAGCATCGCTATCGAGAATCCTAGGATCCTTTCTATATTGCGTTGAGTGATGATGGGCGTGTTGAAGAAGAATATTTGGGATTTATCAGCATTGATGGTGGTGCCAGAAGCATCAGAGAAGGTGTCTAGCAGGGTTATATAGGCGAGGGCTTCTTGGACTGAAGGATGGCCAAATAGCATATTTTAATCAACAAACTGTTGGTGTGTAGTGGGGGGACTATTATGCAAAGATATGCCTTTTATGGAGTTGGTGGTGGTAGCAAGATGAATGAGACGGCTGAGGCCTTATTTCATGAGAAAAAATAATAAAGGGGATAGGGGATTGCCCTGACGGATTCCGCGCGAGGGACAAAACGGTTGAGAGGGTGAGCCATTTAGGAGGATGGAAAAGCTAGGGGTAGAAATAAGGTTCATAATCCATCTAGTCCAAGTGGCGCTGAATCCAAAGGCTAAGAGCATTTGATTAATGTAGTTACAACTTAATTTATCAAATGCTTTAGATAGATCTAATTTGAGGAGCATACCTGCTTTCTTGAGGTGCTTTAGAGAGTGGATAACCTCATGAGAAAGGATAATGCCATCCAGGATCTGGCGCCCTTCCACATAACCTGTTTGCTCCGATGATATAAGTAAGGGGAGAAGAGGTTTGAGCCTCTTCGCAATGACTTTGGATATGAGTTTGTAGATGACATTACAAAGAGCGATGGGCCTGTATTTATCCGGTGTGTTGGATTTCTCCTCCTTAGGTATTAGAGCCAAAAATGTCGTGTTAAGAGATGGGAGAATCTAGTGCATTGTGCGTGATTCTTCCACTAGAGCCCATACCTCCAATTTGATCTGCTCCCAGAATGAGTGAAAGAAATTGGTCATGAAGCCATCAGGACCAGGCACTTTTCCATCTTTGAGCTGGGCAATAGCCTAATCCACTTCATGGAGAGTGACAGGATTGAGAAGCATGGTATTGTGGTCATAATTTATAATTTTTGGTATGTGCTACGTGATGGCCTGAATGGCTTAGTGCCTGTTGCCCTCAGGTTCTTGAAGTATATTATGAAAATACTCTCTGAGTTCATTTTCAATGTCTTCATGAATCTCTAATTGATCTCCTTGATTGTTGTTGAGGAAAGCTATGTTGTTGTGCATTCTTCTTTGGATGGTGGATCTATGGAAAATTTTTGTATTTTTCTCCCCATAGCCATATGACTCTAGATTTCTGACGCCATAGTGTCTCCTCCTGTTGCCTGCGCTCTTCTATTTTTGAGAGGAGGTCATTTTCTGACTGGCATACTCGTCCGTTCGGCCTTCAGAGATTATGCGCTGTTGCAGTGTGCTCATTTGTTGCTCTAACTCTTTCTGATGGGCGAAGATGTTGCCAACTGAGTGCGGTTCCATGTTTTAATTGTGTTCTTAATATGCTTTAGCTTTTGTTGGAACTGGTACATCTTGGAGCCTGTTGGAGGTGTATAATTGTTCCAAGAATTAATGATGACTTCTTTGAAATCATGGTGATTGAACCAAAAGGATTCAAATCGGAACGACCTGTTGCAACAAGTTCCAGGACGAGACCATTGCATTAGGATTGGCCAGTGATCTGACCCTGCTAGAGGCAAGATGGAGGTATGAAAGTCCCCTCCTAGGTGAATAGCATTGTCAGACATTAGGAAGCGATCTAGTCGAGAAGCAATATGCTGAGTTCCCCTTCGCTTATTGGTCCAAGTGTGTATTCCATTAGAGGTCGGAAGATCCATGAGCAGGTTTCTTTGTATGAATTCTTTGAAGCCAATACTATCCAACTCCAACCGATTTCTGCCACTAGTTTTTTCCTCCAGGGTGGTAATCATGTTGAAGTCTCCACCACAGATCCAAAGGGGAAAGCGTCTGGAAGAGTTGAGTTCTGTTAGAGTGACTAGCAGTTCCATTTTTTTCTGGATTTCTTGCAAGAAATAAACATTAGTGAGATGACTGTGAGTGTTGGAGCCCACTAGATGGAACGTGGTTTGTATGAAGTGATGCGAAGCATGAAAGTCATAAAGTGAGAGAACCTGAGGATTCCAGATTATTGCTAGCCCCCCTGAAGCTCCAGAGGTGTCTACAGATACAGATCGGCTACCCGCCCAGGATTTAGCCAAAATGTTTTCAAGAGATTTGCTGTTGCATTTAGTTTCCTGAAGATAAAATATTGATGGTTTATCTTGTTGTACCATATTTTTTAGCATTCTGTGTTTTGAGGGGTTGTTGAGCCCTCTCACATTCCATGAGATGAGCTTCATGAGGAACCATGGGGCAGTGCCTTATAGAATTTGGTCAGCTTGGGATACCTACCGGATTCCACAAGCATTTCTCCAACAATGATAGTTCTCTACAAATCTGTTTTATGCCCTCTTTTTTTTGTTTCTTTCAAAATTTTCTTTCCATCCCATAGATTGCCCGCCTGAAGGCCTAGAGAGTTTCTTTGTTATGCTCTGAAAAGTACAACTTCCAGACTATCAATTTTTTGAGTAGGTATATTGTCGTATGCTCTCTGGTGACAGGATGTTTCCAGGGCCAGAATATCTAGATCCCCCAGATCTATGATTTTGGGTTCTTTGTCCATGTGAGTCAGCGTATTTTGTTTTTCTTTGTCAGCATCTTGATGAGAAACGAGTGCCAGAGTGCCGTCGATCTCCATTTGTGAATCCTCGAGGACAATGGCTTTGCCTGGGTCGGAATAAGAGGAAGAGGCAAGAGAGACCATTTTGACTGATTCAGAAGTCGAGGGGTTAGGTTGAGAGATGGAGGTTTTAGAGGGCTAGTCAGAAAAAAAGGTTTGAGCTTGTTGGCCTTCCTGGGTATCCTGAGTGGCTAATACTTTGAAGCTGTTGCTTGTTTCTAGTTCGTTGGGAGCAATGGGGGTAAGAGGGATTTTCTTGGAATGTTTCCTTTTTTTTATTACTTTAGTAAAGCCTTGTGCATATTTCCCGTTCTCAGAGGAGGGGTTTTGGACGGTTGGTTCAAAGGGCAGTCATGGTATAAGTGTCCATGCTCATGAAATTTTCTACAATGGAAGGGTACATGCTCATAATCAATGGTTTGAATCCATTCAAAGTCATCATGAAAAATACTTACCGAATCCGTAAGAGCTTTGGCTAGGTGCATGTAAACACAGATCCTTGCATAAGAGGTGTATCGTCTGAGTTTTGTTTCTTTTGCAACCTTTATAAATTCTCCCAATCCATTGCTTATGTATTTTAAAGTCTCTTCATCCCAGTATTCTAGTGGTAATGAGTACATACGGATCCATACGGGAGCCCAATTTAAGTCCTCCTTGTCCGGATTGAATCTTTCTATCCAGTCTCGTAGATACAGGCCTGCAGAGTTAAAGAAGTATGGACCGCCCTCGAAGATGTGATTCCTATCCTCTAGGCAGTTGAAGATAGCTGTAAAAAATCCTTTGGGGCTGAGCTGCAGAGTCACTTGTCCCTTGGGATTCCATTTGGAGATTATCCATCCTTGCAGCGCTTTTTTTGTCGGCCATAGTCCAATTAACTTGCCGATGAGGGCATGATCCTTCATGTACTGAATGTGGCCATTTATGAGATGAATGGGGAGGTCGATTTTAACTCGCTCTACTGCTTTCGAGATGTATGTGGCTAAGGAATCTTTTGGCAGAGTCGCAGAGGCTTCCTTATCAGTGCTAGTGTCCTTTGGGACTTCATTACCTGTGACTACATCACTTGTATTATCTTTTGCTAGGACTTGGTCAGAGTTGGAGGGAGGTTTTTCTCTTGAGTCCGCCGTTTTGTCTACGGCGGTAGTATAGAAAATGGATCGAGTATTGAGAGGAGGGGGGGAGATTCCCGCCCCTCCTTAGGGAGGAATCATTGAGAAAAAATCAGAAGCGTTGCATGGGGGTACTGCAATCTCCGTAGCAGAATCGCAGGTCGTGCTGTGTCATTCCATTCACCAAGCCATGAAATCCTCTCCGAACTCAAAGTGGCTTATTACTAAGGCATTGATCTCTCTTTTGAGCTTACACTATTGTTACAATTATTAAAAGGTAGTGGGCTTGGCCTGGCTTAGAATAACTACTCACATGACTAGCTATGAACTTGCTCGGGATCGAACACAAGACCGGTCCATCGTTACGAGGCCGACTTTACCACTACACTGCCTCCCCGACCTTCATAAAACCCCACTATTATTATTGTTGTGCCCTTACATTATTATTGTTAGGTCGGATAGGATTATATTGTGACCCCATGGACTCCTATATATAGAAAGGAGGTTTTGTCATTTGAATCATCCAAGAATTGTTCATTTATGTAATGTAAAGGAGGTTTCCCCCTCGAAGTGGCTTATTTCTAAGGCACTGATCTCTCTTTTCTTCTATTTTTGGAGCTAGGGTTCATAACAATATTATACTAATATTGGATAAGATATAATTACCTTGTTTATGATATACTTTTCATATCCCTCATGCATATAAAAATTACCCCTTTAAGCAATTATTAACTACCCTTTATTCACCCATTCATTTGAGGGCTATAGGTATTACCCATATTAATTTTTACCACTACTAATTTGTAAATGTTATTTTCAAAGGGGATGCATAAATTTTGGTTCCTAATCACTAATAACGTGATGAAGGAGTCTGTCGGGATATATACATGCTTAAAGAATAATTCAATACCCTAATATGTTGTAAACATGGTAGTCAAGGAAATGAAATGAGTGTACATGGTTAAGCAATTGAATACCACAAAGATAAGATCCTTACCTTCAAAGAGTGGAAGACCTATGATAAATTTGATAAATACATATTTACACATCTTTATGGGATTTTAATTAGGATATAGAAGAATAATATAAGGAATGATTTCCACCTTATCACATTGTAAAGTGTCTCTTTATGCCATAAATCACTCAATATAAAACTTCATTTTCATTGAACAAAAATTAGAGGATAAATTTATATTTTTTTAATGAAAACCCATATGACCAACATAGGGAGATGCATACCCATGTTGAAGAGCATGTCTAATAAGGGGGGAACCATGCCATTGATACATGTTGTTATAAAAGAGGATGTCGTAATTTTTTATTACCAAAGGATGACCTTTCTTGCCATCAATAATATTCCATTGAAGCTTAAATACGGGAGGAATGGAACCATGTCATAAGTGAGGAGTTATTTTAGCCAAGCAACTTGGCTAACTAAGTTGGATTTGAAGGCAAGTGTCTTATCTAGCCTTAATAAAGAATATTCAATAATATTCTCCCTAGATGATATAAAAACCATAGGCTTATGCATCCTTCTTTGTTAAGTTAGCCAAAAGATGATAAATACTAGAGAAACTACGGAAAAATCTACCACAAAATCTCGCCAAGCCTAAAAATCCTCAATTCTTCTTAAGGATCATATGCACTAGCCACTCTTGAGAGGCTTAAATTTTTCAATATCTATACAAACACCCTCCATAAAAATGATATGACTAAGATATTCCAAGTAATTTTCAAAAAATTACACTTGGATTATTTTGTATAATGCTTATGTTATGCTAACTTGTCTAATACAATATTGAAATGGCCGACTATATATGAGTACATCACCTAATAAATCTATGACAAACTTATGGAGACAACTTACCAAACACCTTGTTCAATAAAGCTCGAAATGTAGTGAAAGCATACATTGCAGAGGTTGAATGACATCAATAAAAGTTAGAAGTGGTCCTTATGAGTCTCGAATGAAATATTAGAGTAATACATGTATATACATAACCTAAATGGATGCCAATATTAGAAAAATAATTGGAACCTTGTAGCAAAGAGAAAATATTATCTAAACATTAGTGAATTAAACAAAGGATCCTTTTGAAAATGGAGTACCTAACTGAATCTAGACCATTCTCCCAAAATTTATCATATTGGATGCATAGAAAGAAAGAAATATAATTGCGTGTTTAAACTATTATATACTCCACAAGAAAGATTTAATAATGAATAACAAAAAATGTATTGAAATAATTAAGGCCAAAAAGGGGCACATAATGATACAAAAGTTATAAATCTAGAAAGAAGAATATTTGGTGGTTATAAAGTGCATGCAAGGCTACTCTCATACCAAAACATACATAATCAACCTAGGAATATATCTCCTCAAGAGTGGAGTCCTCCCTCCTAATATATGCATCAATTTAAACTTTGACTAAGCAAGAAAATTAGGGATTAAAGGAATCTTTATGGATGAAATATGGATGCTATAATTGTCACATTTAGTATATGGATATGCCATCCAATAATTAAGCCAAAAACAATCTCCACAAAGTTCCATATGTCTCTCAAAACTTGATTTATATGCTCCAACATCCATCCTTTTGGTTGGCATGAAAATCACTTGTAACATGCTCTAATAATGAAGGCTTAGAACGTGGATAAAATAAAAACCTAGAAGAACTCTATTTCCCTCTTCAAATATCCACATGAATCATGATACACAAATTTGAATCTTGAAAATTAAATCAACACATGATTTATACTTGATACCCTCTTAGGGAAGGTTGGAAAATTCTTCATTACACCAAAGAATATGAATACTACTATCCCAAAAATATTGTAGGGCCATGAAAACATCTCCTTGATGATTTTTAATACATGAATTAATTACTAGCTGAAGATCAATGGATGAAAAATTTCTACATATGCAATGTCATGATAATTCTCCTAGTGCTGCAAGATGGCTTCCTTTTTACTGAGGACATATGGATCTTGATAAAAAATATAATATATATCACATAAATCAACATCCTTTAGTTTTCCAAGACCCAAGGAAATAGGAACTATGACGCCTTATTCATTTTCCTTGGAATGGTGCCTAATGCTAAATGGAGAGTGCTAATTCATATTTTCGTCATCAAGCTATCACTATCCATGTTGAAGATGGGATATCCATGAAGAAACCAATGATATAAATCCCATACATGTTGTTCAATAAAAAATAATTTCCACATCATCACCCTCTTGGCTACCATGCTGTTTATCATATGGGATATCAAAGGCACTTGCAATTTCTTCATCCTTTAAGGGTTTCTGTACAACGTCTATCCTCTTAAAATAATTAGGGAATTCATATTAAAATGTAGAACTTTGAAAAGGTACGTAACATAACAAACCCTTGTCATCCTCATAATCCATGATGTCCCTCATGCAAGTGTACATCATCATCATCATATGTTTCTTTTAGATGAAGAAGGAGTGCATTATCTTCAATAGAATCTTCATTATCAATATCTTCATGAATTGTTGCAAAAATGTCTTCAATGATTTCATCGTATTTCTCCTCTTATATATTTTAAATATTATGCACATGTGTCTCATGTGATGAAAGGGAATATTGGTCATCCAAATGAAACTCAGATCCAAGCTTCTACTAGCCTGTCTCACCATATTTTCTTTGGTAGGCTTAAACAAGGAAACATGTATCATATTTATTCTTGATTTAAGTTAATAGAGAATTTGAGGGGTTTCTCTCATATGCAAGCATTAGGAATTTGGTCTTTATTTTTTTTATATTAGCAAACATCAACTAGATCTTGAATCTTTCTTCTTCTTCATAACTAGGAACCTAATTCTTACAAATTTCTTTGATCAAACCTGCAAATGAATACATTTCCCTTGGACCAAAAAAATTCAAACCAATCCAATGCCTTATCTTCCAAGAGGCATAAATTTTTTTTCATCATGAAATCCTTGTGGATAGCGTCAATATCTAAAGTAATTTTCATGAATTATTTGCTATGTATTGTAGTATAACTGACATGTCCATGTAAATTCATAATGTGCTCCACATAATATAGATCAAGGATTTCGTTTAGATATATAGGTACATAATAAATATAATTTTCCATTCAATTTAGCATCCTACTCTTGTAGGAATGATGTCATATTTCTTTACTTCAACTATTCAATATGAAACATTGATACGAATTTAGAGAAAATATACTCATACCTCATATCAATATCATTAGAGTCACTAGGTGAGTCTTTAAACACCTTAAAATGTATTGCATGTCTTTAACACTACAAACAATAAGTTCACTTCAAATATTTTTAAATTTTTACCCATCCACATATATGAGTAGCCCTAGGAGAATTTTTTTCTCCTATGATGCACCTTACTAGCCAGTATCCCCTACCATGATCCATATACAACCAACCTCAAATGCTTCTCACCCATTCTTTGGTTAGTGCATTTGTTAGGTCCCTATAATACTAGTGTATCCCCCTTATTGTTATTGTTAGTGTAGCCCCCTATTGTTATTTTTGTTCCCATGTATCCCCCATGTTATTACTGTTTTTCCCAATATAATACCACTATTGCTCTTGTTGTGCCCTTACATTATTATTGTTACGTACACTTTGATTATATTGTGACCCATTAGACTCCTATATATACCAAGGAGGTCTTATCAATTGGATCATCCAAGAATTATTCATTTATGTAATGTAAAGGAGGTTTCCCCCTCGAAGAGGATAATTTTTAAGTCGTTGATGTATATTTTCTACTGTTTTGAGATCTGGTTGCATAACATTTGGTATCAAAGTCTTGGATTTTAGGGTTTTGCTTCAAACAAGCCATCTTAGCATTTTTGGTATAACATTTTTTACACGAGGCTTAAGAAGCTGAAATTGCAGATAAGTGGAGATGAAATAGTGGTGAAATTCGTGTATGAATTTTAGAGTTTGGTTTGATATATTTTCAGAGATATGGTCTAAGGAAGTTAGGGTTTATGTAGGCTCCAAAATTCAATATCAAACAAGTGACCTAGTGAAAATCGTCATAACGTTCTCTCCAAGCATCAGATTTGAATTTTGTAAAAATTAGTTGAAATTTCACAGACTGTAGTTTTTTGGGTATCATTTTCCAGGACGAAGGTCAAATCAATGGCACATGGAACTCCATACAAGTTCACTCTATTGAACTAATTGATAATAAAGTCATCATGGGAGATTTGGATTACCTCTTTCTTGAAGAAGCCAATATTGATATGAATTGTGGGGTTGGAAAGAAGACTCAAAAGGCTACTACCAGAAAAAAATTTAGACCTTGGAGAGATGACATTACAGAGATGCAATAGTTTCAATATCTAGCTCTTAAAAAACAAGAAAAAGGTGTGTAATGTTTTAAAATTTTGCATAACTTTTGTTTGAAAATTCAGTTTGACGTGATTCAAAGGGCATAAAGAAGCATAGATATAATTATTGGATTCCAAAATTACTTGAAACAAAAAAAATGTACACATATATTAAGAAACCGTAAATCTCTTCTATGACGCATGAAGAAGAGGAAGAAATGCAGCATGATAGATCAAAATTATGAGACTAAGTGCAAAAAATTTCACTCTCACAAAGAGTAACCAAAAAATAATTGGAAGCGATGACGAATGTTAAGATGGATGGTTTAAAAGGGAACATGTATGGTTTAGAATAAAAAATAAAAATGGACATGGAAGGCTTGAAGGATGGTTTAGAAACAAAAATGGAAGTTTTGAAGGATGGTTTAAAATTATAAATGGAAGCTTTGAAGGAAAATTTGAAAAAATTGCTATAAAAAATTCTTCTTGATGGTGACAGGGTACTCCATGAAACTCATGATGAGAGAAAAAAAATATTAATCATGAATTTAGATACTCTAACTTTGGGTTGAAGACCTACCACATTCCAAAGATCAATATGAGGAATTTTGATGGCAAGGATCTGATAACATGGATACTATAGATGGAGCAATATTTTGATATACATGGTGTGCAACCCTCACAAAAGGTATACATTGCATATTTATATTTAGAACATAATAAATTTGCATGGAATAGGTGGATTTTTTCTTGTAAACCACTTGTCACCTCGTCAATTTTTACAGAGGAAATGATATCATATTATGAAGATACAAAGAGAAACACCTTATTTAGCCAATTGATAAATCTAAAAAAAAAGGGTTCAATGGTGGAGCACATTGAAGACATCCAAAAATTGAATATTAGGATAATTGATATTATAGAGGAGCATAGAATTGATGTCTTCATAGGGAATTTAAAAGATAACATCAAACATGAGATTCACTTTTGGGAACCTGAATCATTGGAGAAGGAATTCTGGGTGGTAAAAAAAGTTGAAAGCAAAATTATGGCAACAAGGAATTATAACACTAACAACTATAAATATGGAAGTATTGCCGCTCCTATTTTTCCACAATCTAAAAGGTTGACACTACAAAAATTGGAGGAAAGAAGAGAAAAATGTGTTTGTTACAATTGTGTTAACAAATACACTAAAGATCATAAGTATGTTGAGAAGAAATTATTCTACATAGATTGTGAGGAGGAGGAAGAAAAGGAACAAGAAACATCAAAAGAGGAGGATATACACCAAGAACCAACCCTAGAAAAAGAAGAAATGAATATGAACATATCTTGTAATGCATTGGTAGGAATTAACACTCATAAAACTCTCAAGATAGAAGGATATATATAAAAAAAAGGTAGTAGTTCTCATTGATTTAGGTAGTATCTATAATTTTATTAATTATAAGATAACAAAGGAATTGAATTGCTTCTTATATCTGACAAAAAAGTGTCAAGTGGTGGTTGATGGGGAGGAACTATAAATTTCTCTGGAAAGTGCCATAATATCAAGCTAACCATGGGGGAATATGTATTTATTCTGATGATTTCCATTTCAATTTATGGTGTTGATGTTATACTAGGAGTCCAATGGTTACAATCTTTGGGGATGATAAATTTTAATTTTCAAGAACTTTTCTTGAATTTTTTTTGGGAGGGAAAGGAAGTTGTATTAAGGGGTATCGTAGGGAAACCAGAAAATATAATCAACTCTAATGGCATGAAAAATCTTCTGAAGAAAGAACAATGAGGCGTAATTGCACAATTATGCTCACTAGAGGTTCAAACATCAAAATAATATATTTCTCCATATCTCCAGAAAGTATTGGACAATCATTCCAAGGTATTTGAGATTCCCAAATTCCTCCCACCTATTCGTGATCCTTATCACGCTATTCATTTTATTCTAGGAATTTTTAATCCAAACGTCATACCTTACAAATATCCCTATGCCCAAAATAGTGAAATTGACTGTATGGTTGCATAAATGCTAGAGGTTGGTATAATTCAACCTAGTCAAAGTTATTTCTCTGCTCCAGTAGTATTGGTGCACAATAAGGATGGATCATGGTGTATGTGTCCAGATTATAGGGAGATAAACAAGCTAACTATTAAAGATAAATCTCCCATTCTAGTCATTGATGAATTGTTGGATGAATTACATGCAACAATTTACTACACCAAGTTGGATGTTTGTTCACGATATCATCAAATTAGAATGAAGGCTGAAGACATTCCGAAAAAAACATTCATAACTCATGAGGGTCATTATGAATTTTGGGTCATGCCTTTTGGCCTTACTAATGCACCTTACACATTTCAGGGTTTGATGAATTCCATTTTCAAACCCTTCCTTAGAAAATGTGTGCTAGTATTTTTTGATGATATACTAATATACAACAAGTCTTGGAAGGATCATGTTAAACATGTTGATAGGGTACTCAACTATTGGAGGAGGAACAATTATATGAAAAACCTCCAAATGTTTCTTTGGAGTATAGGAGGTGGAATATTTGGGTCATATTGTATCTCATGATGGTGTTAAGGTAGACCCTAAAAAAATTAAATCCATTAAGGAATGGAAAATCCCCACAACCATAAATCATCTCTGAGGATTTCTTGGGTTGACAAGGTATTATCGCAAGTTGATCAAGAATTATGGGAGAATATAAACACCTCAAACAACATTATTGAATAAATATGCATTTTATTGGACTCCAGAAGCAACTAAGGCCTTTGAACATCTTAAAGAGGAAATGTGCCAAGCACCAGTCTTAGTTACACTAGACTTCACAAAAACCTTTATTGTGGAATGTGATGTCTCAAGAAATGGAATTGGTGTTGTTTTAATGCAAGAAGGAGGACCCATTACTTTTGAAAGTTGTCCAATCAAAGGAAAGTATTTAGAAAAACCTATTTATGAGAAGGAAATGTTGGCAACAATACATGCACTAAAGCAATGGCGACCTTACCTAATGGGAATACAAATCAAGGTAAAAACAAATCATGATAGCCTTAAATACTTTTTGGAACAAATATTATCTTTAGAAGAGCAGCAAAAGTGGGTCACAAAAATTTTGGGTTATGACTTTGAAATCATCTACAAAAAAGGGAAGAAAAATTTTGTTGCAGATGCACTCTCAAGAAAGGATGATGATGTGGAAGCATTTGTTTGTGCCATTTCTATTATCCAATCTGATTGGATAACCAAAGCAAGGGATGAATCGAAAAATGATGAAGATGTATGGACACTCATTAAAAAGTTGCAGCAAGATTCTAGTACATATTATACAATTAACTGGAAAAATGATTCATTATGGTACAAATATCACTTATATCCTTGTAATAATTCCCAACTCAAGCAAAAGATTCTTTTGGAATTGCACACCTCCCCCTTAGGAGGACACTTAGGATTTTTAAAACCTTACCATAGGGTCAAGAAGGATTTTTTTTGGTGTTATCACATTTTTTAGTCTATAATTTTTTAAAGCGCTGATACCAGGAGTGTCAATGAAATTTTTTAATAAACATGTTTAAAACGATGATAACGGGAGTGTCAGCATTACTGAAGTTTTGAAAATTTAAAAAATGCACTGACAACGAGAGTATCAACGCTATTGAAGTTTTGAAAATTTTAAAAATGCACTGACAATGAGAGTGTCGACGTTATCGTGTGTTTAAAAATAAAATTGGAAAATGCACTGACAGTTGGTGAGTCAACGCAAATTTGTAATAAATAGGGTTAAAGCACTGACAACAGTTGTGTCAGTGCATTTTTGTAAAAAAGGGCGAGTTAAAACTCTGTGTTTTCCTATACAACATATTAATTTAGGGAAAAATTTACAAACACATGAGAACGAATTTTTAAAAACTGAAAGAGGTTTATATCCAAAAAGGACCCATTTAAAAAAACCTCTCTTGGTTTTCTAAAATCTATCACAGTTTTTGAGTTTCAAAGGGATATCTGGACCCTATTTTTCAGGAACTTGTGAAGAAAAAGCTCATGGACAACTGTTGACTTGGATCCCACCTCATCAAATTCGAATTAATGATCCTTATCTCCAACAATGAATCCAACAACAACATGATATTTATATATTCATGTATTTGAGATGTACGCCGTGAATTTTAGATTTTGTAGCTAAAGATTTTCTAGAAACCTTTTTTTAGTTAGTTTTTCTTTTCTATAAAAACGAGTTTTGTAGAAGGAGAAAGGGTTAGAAATTTTTGCAAACCCTTGGTATATTTTGTTCAAATTTTGACATTAATATAAGTTATTGTGACCAATTTTACTTGTTCATATTTACATATATTCCTGTGTGATGAGTTTCCTGTCAGTCTTCTAGTGCATGCTATTTTCTTTATTCCATAATCTAATCCATATGTCTTCTACATTTTGGAAATTGAGTTATTAAATATGAATTATGCTTATCATCTCAGGTTGACCATTTCCAAAGTGTTATATGTTTTTCAACTTGAATATCTTTTACATAATTCACTATTTTCTCTATTTTTTGATATTCATTTCTAGTTGCTTCTATCATACTGAATGATAAATTGTCTAAGATATTTGTTGCTACCTTGCCTCTATATTTTGTTCATATATCCAATATGAAATAAATTGTTTTCAAATAGACTCCATGACCAATGGTTTTTCCTACTCTTTTCATACCGCTTTTGTTTAAATCCAATCATATCTAATCGATGTGCTAAGTACATAACCAGTCATATTTGACTGAGTTACAGAAGGGATCCCCCTTCGGGTTAAAGGGCCAACTTTCCACCTCAAAGAGGTTTGAGGTTACCTTAGAGTTTTTCCCTAAAAACTAGGGTTTATCTAAGGTATAACATTTGGGATGGCCTTAAATATGATATTAATATGTTTTTGGCAGAATGTTTGGTTTTCCAACAGACAATTAAGACCCCGGGTTTGTTACAACCTTTAGCCATTCCAAGTCAGCATTGGGAGGATTTCTCAATGGATTTTATCATAGGTTTACCCAAGTTTGAAGGAAAGAGTGTCATCATGGCGGTAGTTGATAGACTTACCATGTATACACACTTTTGCGCATTATCTCATCCTTTTAAAGCTAGTACAATTGCTACTGCATTTATGGAAACAATTCAAAAGCTACATGGAAACCCAAAGATTATTGTAAGTGACAAAGATTCGATTTTCACTAGAAATTTTTCAACGAAATTATTTTTTTGTCTTGGTACTCAATTAGCTCATAAATCATCTTATCATCCTCAATATGATGAGAAAACTGAGATAGTGAAAAAATATTTGTAAGGGTATCTTTGTTGCTTTGTATGTGAGAAAAAAACATAATGGGTCAAGTGATTACCTCTAGCTGAATGGTGGTATAACACTTCCTTCCATTATTTCAATTAATATAATTAATTAAATAAATTAATGGTAGCATAATTAATTTAAATAAAAATAATTTTAATAAACTTTAATAGCTAAAAAATTTCCTTAGTATTTTTTGGTCGACCCTTTCTTTCTCATCTTCTCCCCATTCGCTCCTGCTTGTATTTATCTCACTGATCCTCCTCTCTTATTGGCAGTATTTTTCCTGATGATGAGTCTTGGTTAAACTCGAAACGTAGACTTAAAAATGGATATTGTGGAGATTCTGAATTCTTCTTCTCAAAACTCACACCACATAAACCTTCAAACTATCACTTCCTTACATACTGCAAAAAAAATGACCCCATTTATGGCACTTTATGGATATCATCCACCATCCATCACATCATATTTAAGAGAATATTCTAAGGTTAAAGAAGTGGAAGATCACATCGAGCATCAACAACAAGTTCTCCAACTCCTAAAGGATAACCCCACTCTGGCGCAAAATCGAATGAAACAACAAGAAAATCAACATCGCAATGAAAGAAGTTTTGATGTAGACGATTGGGTATTTTTACGACTACAACCATAAAAAAAAATGTCCCTGAAGCAAGCTAAAAAGGATAACACATTATCACCCAAATACTATGGTCTTTACAAGGTGTTGTAAAAGATTGGTACCATGGCATACAAATTGGAGCTGCTTGCATCTTCCCAAGTACACCCAGTTTTCCATGTTTCATGCTTAAAGAAGGTTATTGGTGACAAGTTCCCAGTTCAAACGGTGTTTCGAGAACTTGATGAAGGAGGAAAAATCATATTTGAGCCTGAAGCAGTCACGTAAACAAGAACCAGATAGCTATGAAATCGATTAATTTTAGAGTATCTCATTAAGTGGAGGAATTTACCTGCTGAAGATTCCACATGGGAGTATGAGAATTTTATATGGAAACATCTAGAAGTACTCAAGAATTTAGGACAACTATTTTTTGAAGGAGAGGGGCATGTTATGTCCCTATAATAATATTGTATCCCCCTTATTGTTATTGTCTTTTTTTTTTTTTTTTTCCCAAGGAAAAATCTTAACTTTGATTAAGAAAAATAAGAGTTACATGTTGTAGATGCATGAGAATACGCAAATCAACTAGTGGCTACGAAATAGATAGTGTTGTAAGCATTCAGAAAAATAAATACACCCGCTATATGTGCGAGTGTTCACAAAGTGATACAAAAGACATTCTCCATATGGAGTCACTTTGAAGTATATACATTATATGCTATAATAAAAAATGTGAATAAAGTTCTACTATCCAATCTATCGGGGGACGCCCCCCCACCCAGGTGCAGGAACAAATGGTTCGTGAAAGTACTGGTAGTATGCATGATCGTTCTGTTCCTGTACCTTCATATGTGCTGTCAATAAGTGCGTCGCCTCCTTGGAAAAAAAGTCAGAAATGGTGTTCCTCTCCCTGTAAATGTGCTGACATGAAATATGATCAAAATGAGCTTTGAGCATAAGAGTTTCAGCCAATATATTCTGAAGTGTATGTGTGTGACATGTCGATAGATCAGAAAACCAGTCAATTCCAATCTTGGAGTTCCCAAAAATTTGAAGTGCATGTATTTCTTTAGTGATGGCGAATTGAAACAGGTATAGGAGACAAGATAGTTCAGCAAAATTATTGGTACCGCAGCCAAGTCCAATTTTGACTTTATATGAATGACGAATAGAGATATGAAGAATAGACCCACCACCACAACCATGAGTCTGTGCAGACCCATCAAAGTATGCCCAAGGGAGTGAGTGGTCAATGATCTTAGGGGTGATAATGTGGGGGCAAGGAGGAGGAGGGTCATCAGGGATAAAGTGATAAATGGAAAGAATATGTGCAACGGATGAGGGCCAATGGTGAGGGGTGTCATGGAAAATGGTTCGATTGCGGGCCATCCATATGTTCCAGCAGATAAGAATGGGAAGGTTTCGAAGTTTGATGGGATTTACAGCGATCCACCATTGTTCCCATGCCTCTGTAAGTGAGATACCAGTCCAACGCTGATTAATATGGATAGATGAGAGTACAATAGTCCAAAGTTAGAGTGCAACAATGCAATTTAGGAATAGATGCTCGGTATATTTTGCCTCATTCTTGCAAAGTGGACACCTGTGTGGTCCAGAAAAAGTTCTTTTCTGTAAATTAGCACCAGTGGGGATTTTTTCGGTGAGAATGCACCACATGAGCAGTCGAGCCTTGGCTGGGCCTTTAATTTTCCAGAGATAACGCCACCAAGGAATGAGTCAATCAGGTCTATTACCCTGATAGATATGGAAGTAACCTTATTTTGGTGTATACCGACCCCATTTTGATATATTCCAAATGATTTCATCTTCACAAACCTTAAAATGAACATGGGTGTCATACAGAGCATCCAGATATGCAGTCCAGTTTGCAGTCCACTTTGGTTGTATTCCTAATTCCTGATGATCCATCCACCCTTGAGAAAAGAGTGTTGTTCGTTCCTCCAGGGTAATCTGATTAAGTGTTCTGTAACCTGCTTGGTTGAGGAATGTGATGAGTGCTTGTAGGAGAAGATGAACATTCCCGAACCCAACCCATGAATCAAGACCAATCTGGATCTTGCGGCCATTTCCTATTTTCCAAGTCAGATCATCCTTGATGAACCTGATAGCTGTAGTTAACGCTCACCAGATAGTAGAGGAATATGAGTGGAATTATAGTGGAGTCTGAATCCAATATGTGGGGGAGAGTGGATAAATGTATTTCTGTGTTGTCACCCTTGTCCATAGATTGTTTCTGGTCAGTAATGTCCACCCAATCTTGGCTGCTAATGCAAGTGCAAAGGTTGGCAGATATTTGATGCCCCAGTCACCTCATCTCTTAGGTAAAGCAATACGGGACCAATTAGTCCAGGCAAATGTATGTCCCTCTTTTGCACCCAACCAAAGAAAACGCCTGCAGATTTTCTGAATTTTGTGGAGAATGCCTTTTGGGATCCAAGATAATGACATCCAATAAACAAGAGTGCCCTCCAGGAATTCTTTGATCAATGTTAGCCGGCCAGCTCTCGACAACCAGCGATGGCACCAGTTGCTCAACTTTTTTCAATTTTTGAAATGAGCCAATTCCAATTAGCAATTTTATAGTTCACAGGTTTGAGAAAAAATCCCAAGTATTTCAAGCCATCCTCAAATATGATAAGATTGAAGGGGAATCTCTGTTGTGCATAATATAATTCATATGGAGTTCAACCATGACAGGTCATTATGGATTTATTATTATTGCATTGCATACCCGTGGCAGAACAAAAAAGAATCAAAATAGCTTTGATCACTGTGGAGTCACTTAGGGTCCCATTAAGGAAGAGAATAATATCATCAACAAATAAGAGATGAGTAAGAACAAAGTTTTCCGATAGTTTGATGCCTTTAAATCTGCCTTTAGAGGTTTCATCAATAATGCATCTGCTAAGCCCCTCCATAAACAATAGGAACATAAGGGGAGATAGGGGGCACCCTTGAAAAAGTCCCCGCTCTGCATGAAAGAAATTGGTAACTGCCCCATTGATAAGAATGCTGTAAGATACAGTAGTGATGCTGCACATGATCCAATTGATAGTTTGTAAGGGAAAACCTAGATGGGTGAGCAACATGCGAATGTAGAGCTAACTTACTTGGTCAAAAGCTTTAGCCATATCTATCTTAAGAACCATGCCTTTGATGCGTTTAGTGTGCATAGAGTGAAGACTTTCTTGAGCAATGCCAATGGCATCATGGATCTCTCTATTTTCAAGAAAATCAAATTTTTCAGGAGATATGTAAGTAGATAAGATTGGTTTCAATCTATTAGAAAGAATCTTGGCCATGATTTTATATATGCAATTACATAATGAAATGAAACGGTAATCATTGAAAGATGTGGGGTGATAATTTTTGGGGATGAGAGCAATAAATGTGGCATTGAATGCATCATATAATCATCCAGATTGACGCATTTCTTCCACAACTTCCAAGAGATCATGGCCCAATAATTCAAAGAAATAAAGATAAAATTCCACCGCCCAGCCATCAGGTCCTGGGCTCTTGTCCTTCTTGAACCACTTAAGAACAGATTCAAGTTAAAGGCTAGAAACATGTTGTTGTAGATCATCCTCTGCCGCTTCATCAACATACCTGGAGAATAGAGATGCCACCTTTATAATTTCTACCAGGGTGGGTTGGGGGGGTGCCTTATGGTTTATGCCTTTTTGGGCTAGATGAGAAAAAGTAGAGGCTTTTGTGCCATCCTCATTATCTAGCTTCCAGATGGTATTAATAGCCTTTTTACCATTGGCATAATGATGAAAAAATTTAGTATTTTTTTCCCTCGCATTGCCAGGTGGCACGAATTCTGAGTCTCCACTCCTAATTTCTGGTTTGCAGGATCTTTAATTGAGTGGTTTCCAGTGAGGTGAGCAGTGTCTTATCTTCTTTAGTACCAAACCTGCCTCCAATTGATGATTCCAGACCCTGTATTTGTTGTTCAATATCAAGTAAATCACTATCCTCTGATCTTTTTTTTTTCCTTTACCCAACTGATAGTATCTTTCTTAATATTGAGCAGTCTGTGTGCAAATATGGAGGATGGTGTGTTTAAATGTGGAGGCGGATGGAGTCTCCAAATATTATGCACCATATTGATATAGTTAGGATATTGTAACCAAACACAAAATAATTTAAAAGTGGAAGTCGGCTTTTTGAAAGCTCCAGTAAATTCCAGATAGATTGGAGAATGATCAGAGATGCCCCCAGATCCAATCCATTGTCTGAAAGAGCCAAAATTATGAAGTAATCCTTCTTTGATGAGGAAATAATCAAGTGTTCAAGAACCATATTATCCCCTATACATCTGTTGCGCCAAGTTGGAGAGGGGGATGTAATTAGGGGATCCACCAGATGATGAGTAGAAAGCAGGTGTCTAAAGTAATCAGATAGAGTGTTCGCATGTGCGTTAGGCCCCCAATATTCAGAGATCCCGAGAGAGAAATTCAAATCCCTAGCCAATATAATGTTCTCCGGGCGCATAACAGATGCATTCATAAAAGAGTCCCAAAAAGGTTGTCTATTGGAGCAGGGGCCATAGACATTAATAATGGTGAAATGCATTCCAAGGGACTCTGAGAATACATCCATGCCAAGGCCATTTTCCTTTCCCCAGATATTAATAAGATTGATGCTGTGGAGGTTGATACAAAGGGCCAGACCCCTCGAGTGCCCAGTGGCATCAACAACGTGAATCTTCCAACTAGGTAATAAGAAGTTGAGAGCACGGGTAACCATATCCAAAATACCATGAGTTTCTTGTAGGCAAATGATATCGGCATGAGAAGAAATAAAGATTTGACGAAGTGTAAGTCTCTTCGTAGGGCTAGCTAGCCCACAACAGTTAAAATAAAGACAAATCATTGGGTAACCAGGATGGGGGATTATCTTGCTCTAAGAATCCCATTGATAGAGAGTTGAGAGCTGGAAGCAACTTAAAGTCCGACAAGGTGAATAGCTTTGGAGATATGACAGTGTTGACCCCAGGAGGATTTGTGTGAGGGAGTAGGAGGACCAGTGAGAGTGGCCAAGCCCTTCAGTGGGAGGGAGTGAGAACAAATTTTATAGGTATGAGAGGAGGAAGATTCAAAGGGTTCGAGAAAAATAGGGGGGCAGGGAAGAGGGGAAGAGGGAAGGGGGGCAGAAGGGAGTGGAACGGAGGATGAGGGGGCGATGATCAATAAGGAAGAAGGAAGAAGGTGGGGTAATGATGGGGGGGGGTGGGGGGAAAGTATAAGGGGGATGAGGAAGGTGGAAAAAAGATAGAGGGAGTGACATAACTAGCCAGGGAAGTGTCTGAACACAAAATAGATGCCGTAGAAAGAAAATATAGGAAAGTAAAAGGAGAGGAGGAGGAATTACCTGCAATCAGAGGGAGTCTAGTAGTGGTAGCAGCATATATGGATCGAGTAATCCTGGCGGGAGCATCCAAAGCATCGGAGGGTTCTGCCATCGAGGATAAATCAGCTGAGTGAGGTAGTCCCGAGTGTGATGAACTTCTCTGTAGTGAAACAGAGACCAGAGCAGTTGAATGTCTTCCATTGATGGAATTGGAAGCCTGTGTCAACCCCGAAATAGGAAAGCCCTTGAAGACGTGAACAACTTTGTGGCATTGATGAAAATGGAATGGAACCTCCTCGTAGTACAAAATCTTCTCCCTGGTCAAGTTGCAACATTGAATATTGATGGCTTCCTCCAAACCTTCTCTAGTATCCATATGAACAAGAATGCGGGAAAAGGCCATTTTTCCAGAGGTGATGAAAGAACGATCATGGTCCAAGTAGGTGCCTAGAAGGTTACCAATGTATTTGAAAATATGTTCAGTCCATAAGTGATAAGGTAGACCTGGTAGGTGAACCCAGATGGGGCCAGTGCCCAACGGTTCCCTATCAGGATCGAAAAGTGGGTTCCATCTTTTGAGTAGAATCGAAGCCATATAAATGTGCAAAAACTGTGATAGAATAATATTAGTAGGTTCTTTGAAGGAGAAACAGAGAGAAAACCAACCCTTGGTCAATGTGTGTATGATGGGCATCTCCTGTATGAGGTCACCCCAAATCTCATGTGCCCAAATATTCAGACGCTTGACCCCATATTTCCGACCTTAGACCCGACCAACAAGAACCCTGTCAACAGTACCCATAACTTCTACCATCTGAACCCTAGCCTCGAGCATGAGGAAATTTGCACGTCTATTTTCTTTGACGCACTTCATGCGACGAGGGGCATGGGGGGTGGTTCCAGGAGGAATGAGGGCAGCAACTGAATGCGAAGGGGGAGGCGCCGAGATGGTGGGAGGGTAAATGGTGATAGGGGGAGGGATAGTGAAGAAGCCAGAGTGCAGTGAGTGGCAGGCGGATGGGAAGTCGAAGGAGGAATGATGGATGAGGAGGGGAAAAGGGAGTGCGTGGGTAGAGAGGTCCATGGCGGCAAGGAAAGAGGAGGTAGAAGGGGAGCAGCGGTAAATGAGGAGGATAGAGGAGAGTAGGTAAATGAATGAGCGAGAAAAGCGAGGGATGCGGGGGAAGGTGGCTGGAGATCCGGTGAGCTGATAAGGTCCAGCTCTGCAGCTGATAGAATAGCACGGGAAGATGTGGAGAGAGCCGGGACCATAAAGGAGTCTAGGTTAGGGAAAGCAATGGGGGAGGGCACCAAAGTAAGAGGGTCCACAGGAGCAAGATTACAATGAGGAGATGCTGAGTGAGAGACTTGCATACCTGAGGAGAAACAATTAGAGAGGGTCCAAATGTCTAAACCTTCATATGGGTCCTCCGAATAGTCCAATAGCTGCTCATCCTAGGCCCCTTCCATACCAAATTCCAAGACAATACCATTGTATAGGTCCAAAAGAGCCCCAACTATCACCAGACAGAGCTGAGAATACAGTCAGAAAAGAGTCAGGAACAATAAGACTGTTGGTAACAGTGTTCCAAACATAGCAGTGAGTGAAAATGACATCAGATCAGTTTAAACCAATGAATAATCGTCATTATTCTTGAAAAAGACCTGATGAAGGTGTTCAGGGTCGGCAAACAATGACGCTTGGAGGTCATCGCGCAGTATGATTCAAGGAAACAGAGACAACAGGAAATCCATGGATGCCGTGTGCCACATATGAAGCATAGCAAACCCTATTGATGAATACCTCAAATACCTCGAACCCCAAGGTATACCTCCATCAGTCGCCAGAGATGTGCACAAGTATCCGCCGTGCTATGTCGCGAGGGAGATCAGTGCAGGTGTCGGCAGAACCCTAGTAGCCGCCATGAGAGTGATGCCTCTCTATTTCTTGTATTACTTTTCCATTGACCATAATCGTTTGCAGAAAAAATTTGTTTTCAAAGAGGGTATTCATTCATAGAACCTTATTGTTATTGTCAATGTAGCCCCATATTGTTATTGTTGTGCCCCATAGAAGCCCACTATTGTTATTGTTGTGCCCTTACATTATTATTGTTATGTAGGCTATGATTATATTATGACCCCTTAGACTCCTATATATACCAAGGAGGTCTTATTATTTTAATCATCCAAGAATTATTTATTTATGTAAAGTAAAGGAGGTTTCCTCCTTAAAGAGGATAATTGTTAAGTCATTGATCTATCTTTTCTACTGTTTTGAGAGCTCGTTGCATAAAAACATTCAGTTATCTATCATATGAATTTGATGAAGGTGGGTTCATCTATTGTGAGGCACATTAACCATTTTTTCATGCCCGTGTTTTCATTTAATGTTTTTGACATTCTAGAGTTTGAAGTGGAAAGGATTAAGTCACAATTGTTGCAAGTAGAATTCAACATGGCAGGTCGGGATGGGAAAAGGATAAATATTATGGTAGTGAGAGATGAGGAAGTGGTGGAGCTATAAAAAAAATACATGGCCATCCACCTAAGCAAAAAACAATTGGAAATGGAGCTCATGACCATTATGGAAATTATAATTGAGCATCGATCCTTGATCCAAATGTAGGAGGACAAGATTGATAGTATTTGGAGACAATTGGAAGTGCTTTAGGTGAAAGAATCACATCCTCCCTTATCAGTAGCAGGCAAAAATTCTTCAACTAACATGGTTTTAACCTATCTCTTAACACATATTTCATTAAAATTGGAAGTTTTTTATTACAAGGACATCACTACAATTGAGTTTTTTGGTTATTTTGAAATTTAAGATCCACTATTTAATTCCAAATTTAATGAAATATGTGTTTCTTGAGTTATTTTGATCTAAATGTTCTAGATATTGTGAAAATCCTGGATAATGAAGAAGTTTCAACTGGTAGAAATGTATATCAGTAGTCTCATGAAAATAAAATGTTGTAAGTACAGAGAATTGTTTTATAGAGAATTCACATACAAATATCCATGTAATTTTGGATGTTTTTCATGGGTGGCATTAGGGGAATTTTGAAGTCTAAAATGGGCCTTCTAAGGAAATTATAAAATAATAGTGGTGATAATAAAATAAGATTATATTACATCATCAAATTTTAGAGGGAAAAAAGAAAAAAACTTTTTTATCAACTCATATTTTCAACTTATCTCCCTACATGTTTACTCAAATTTTGAGCGGAAACACTCATTGGATGCATAATTTAATTCCTCATCCAAGGAGTACCAATGTTGCACACTTTGGATGAACCATTTTAAACAAAAAAATGATAAATACATGAAAAATGTTATTGCAATCACATTTTTTCAAGTATTTCTCATTTTTCGTGTAGCTGGGTCCATCAAAACTATGCAACATGGGTAATCCTTGGATGATGAATTAATTTTTTCATCCAAATAGTACTCCCACTCAAAATTTGAGTAAAAAATTTGGGAGATAACTTGAAAATATGAGTTGAAAAAATAGTTTTATTATTTTGTTATTTTTTAATCTTTTTACTTTTGACTCCAAAAATGGTGAATCATCCCCCATGGTTGACATCATCATCTTGAACCCTATTGGTTCTTATAATTTTATTTTGGTTGTAAATTTTTCTTAGGAGGCCTATTTTAGACCTCAAAATTTCTCTAATGGTGAACATGCTAAAAGCAAGCCATTGGTAGGAATATTTGTGAAATCTATGGCTTTGTAGACTCCATTTTGTAAGCTTATTATGTGTTAACACAATTTTTTTTGCCAATATAATCTATTAGTTATTTAAAATTTTTTTTTGGCATTCTAGTATGGATTATGGGTTGGAATTAGATTAAATACCATGATGCTTGGGTTGTATACTTGTTTCCTTACTTCACGTTGGTGGTTATCTTTTGCTCCTGGTCTAGTGTGACCTTTGTTAATGTTTTTCTTTTACTATCTATGGGGGGTACAAATAGGAGCCTCTAATTGTGGTAGAAAGTCCATACCATTTATACTTGAAACTTTTCATCTTTGCCTTGTTTCATTGTGCGATAATTTTATTGGTTTTTGTGACTCATTCATTCTAGGTCCTTGTATACTACATTCTATGAAAATAAGGGGTTGGAAATACTGGACGTTGATGTAGCTATAAGAAAAGAAAAAGCATAAGCCAAATGTACAAATGAAAAAAAATCACAAGGGATGTCAAAAAATTAAAATCTAATTATAGCTTGAGCTCTAACCCCTCTTATATAGCCACTTAGTCTTAGAGTATCCATGCATATTTCATGCTTATAAAAGTAAAAATAACTCCCAAAGATCATTCACACGTCCACCCACCAGATGAAGCGATAAACTACCGATCATTATAGGGGGTTATATAATCTTTACATGATAATTAATGAAGCTTGTTAAACAAGCCAATGAAATAAAATAAAAATGAAAATCAAGGGCTTGGAGAAAAAAGGAGAGGGAAGGTAACTCAAGCAATGAAGTGCTCCCTCTATAGAGGGATCATGGATGATGGTATTACATAACCTAGTATAGAACTATGACTCGATACCTATCACTTGCACCTATCATTTGTAAGGGGCGGCATACGAATTTTTCCTCCCCTTAGAGTTGGAAACACTTAACAAGTTCATGTGATAACCCTCCTATTTATAGGTATATAATATTGTATATAGTTATAGTCTGATGAGACATCTGAAGATTATACTTGTGTGAAGTACTTTGATGACATTGACATTAAATATGGTCCACCTTGATGATCCTATGGTTATTGTACCCATAATGTTGAGCTCACTTGATTCCTTGAGTATGTATTATATTATTTTCTAGGTATATCTAGGATCCCTTGAGGGATGATGCAATGCTTCTTCACTAATTCATAAAATTTATTCCACCACCTTCCTTGATGAATAGAGGACTTAATGGAGGAAATTTGGAACCTTTGCGAAGCATTGGACTTGATGATGACTTATCATAGATGATGAGAGCCTTTACCATCCTCAGGACCTCATACATTAACCTTTGAGGCTAGGACACTACCTTGGAGAATAGGTGCACACTTGAGATGACAAGATGCCCCTAGGTTAGCATTATACATTCTTGATGGATGTTTCTCTTCTGTTGATGGTGATTGATTATGATGATCACTTTGGACACCTTTGGAGGGGATATTGCACCTTATACCTTGATGATATCATTCCCTATCTTGATCACATAAACATTTGTTACATTTGATGATTATATAGGCATTTTGAAGGTGTTGTAATGTGGGGTTTTCAGAAGTTTATTTTGGCGACCTTTGGGGTCAAATTGATGACCTATCTACTTTGTATAATTCATTATGTATT
The DNA here is from genome assembly GCA_034641835.2 of Pinus albicaulis. Lineage (NCBI taxonomy): Eukaryota > Viridiplantae > Streptophyta > Pinopsida > Pinales > Pinaceae > Pinus > Pinus albicaulis. The sequence continues at coordinate 1,106,068,136 of CM076582.1, read as the reverse complement.
TTTAGGGGATTTTAGTCTTGATTGAGGATTAAATCACTTGGTTTCCCTTACATATAAAGGGAAACGATTTACCACTTGGGATTTATTGTCACAAATTGGATCATTCATCTCTTGATTAGTATTCTTCTTTCTGGTGCATTATGGAGGCACAGGCATAGTTGTATTATTATTATTAAGGTATATTATTAATATTTAATTATTATATAATATTTTAACTTTTGGTTGAGATGTAATACAAATAATTTTATTATTTATTTTATATTAATAATATAATATAAATTTTATCTCTTAATAGTAATTTCCCTACTTTTTTATATTCCTAGGATATCATTTACACTAAATATTGAGTTACTAATTTATTAATAATAATTTATTTATGATAAATTGGTATTATGGATGTTTAATTATTCCATAGTTACCTTACAAAAAATCTTTTGAATTAAGTTATTATTAACCCTACATATTTATGTATTTTTAATAATATTTTATTATTATAGTAATTCAATTGGCCCATATTATTACTCCATATTAATGATTTTTAAATATATATCCCTTACTATTAATAACCTAAATTTATATTTCTTGGTCTTAGGATTCTTATTTATGTATTGAATATTATTATTGTTTAAATTATTACATATTTAGCTCTTAATATTATTAACCTTAAAATTTATTTGACTTAGGATGTATTGATTTATTATTAACATTTTAGAATAATTTAATTACCCTAGTTATTTATTATAATAATTTTTTTTTTTAATTTTTTTAATTTTCTATCGACTATTTTCTCTAACCTTTGACCTAATTATTTATTTTTATTTATTTATTTCCTAATGACTATTTTCTATGACCTTTGACTTAATATTTTATCTTGTAGGAATTCTCCTCCTTTTTATCCCCCCTATTGGATTAGATTCTCTTTATTTAATCGTCCTAAAGATGAAACACATTAATGGAATTGTGATGTGATGTGATATATGTTCATGGAGGCTTATGGTGAAACTTAGATGACATATGATGAAGTAATTTGTTTTATTTTCTTTACCTTGGCATTATGTTTCATGGGATGTATGTCCATGAGCTAAGTTAGTGTATTTTTTATTTGCTTCAAAGTCCCTTGTTAAGCTAAACCCTTCTTCCAAGTATTTGAGGAATATGGATAGATTTTCTTTACTTTAATCATATAGAAAATTGAGAACCTAGATCTCAAACCCTAAGTAAGCTAGTTGATCCAGATTTATGAAGGAACACAATAAAATACAGAAATAGACATGAACACAAAGATGCAACGAAAATAATACTTCATTTCATTAATAACAAATAACTAAAATATTCTTATAGACAAAATGGAAATAAACTAGCTAGGGTGCTTGTAGCCCATCTTTGAGAAGAGATGTGGTGACTACAGGCCTCTGAACTATGTTACAATGAGGCTCGGAGGCCTATTTATTGTTGAGAAACAATGGAAAACCCTAAACATCCAAAACCCTAAACCTAGGAGATGAAGCGCCAAAACTATGGGCCTTGTTTGGGTAAATTGGTACATCAACTTCCTAAGGACGTAACTTTGGCATATGATCTCTGTTTGACGTGCTCAATACCTCTTTAGAAAGATCTATCCGAGGAATACAAATTTTGACATGAGAAACATTGGAGGAACTTCCATGTTGCTCCCAGTTTTCCCAAAAAACGTCGTTTAGGGCCTCAAAATGGCTTCGGAAGTTCAGGACCCGAAAAGATGCTAAAAATAGTAAGTTGTGATGAAATTAAAAAACTGAAAGAACCAATGGTGGGGGTCCAAATGGAATAGGTGGGTGGTCACCAATATCCACCTGGATCATTTCTCCCCCATTAGGAATCAATTGTCCCCATTGCCTTGAGTTCCTATAAGAGATGAGGCAAATGCTATTGAACTTGGTATTGGATTTGTCGAAGATGTCATGGACCTGTTGGCAGACGTGCTGGATGCGTTCAATAAATTTGGTTTCTTTATCAGCCTCACATATTACATGTGTGGATTCTGTTTGTGTGGTCGCATGAGGTATGGAGACATCAGGCGAAGGAGCACCTGGGGTCATATCAATTGAGTGCTTGACCTGATAGTGTACAAGAACCTCTGTGGGTGAGGAGAAAATGTCCTCGTATTGCTCCATGACTTTGTCCATCTGCTGCTGCCATGTAGGGGAGCCCTATTTTAAGGTTGTGGCCATAATAGTCTTCTTTCCTTGCTGGCGAATTGTAAGGAAAAAAAATTGCTTGGTTTGGGAAACAACCTTACTGCGTTGTTTTGAAGCAGTCAAAGAGAGGGCAGGAAGCGGTACTACCTTCGGTATCCTATAAAATTTATTTCCCAAATTAATAACAACATCACGAGGCCTAGAATCATACACAGCATGTCACTTCCACAAGTATGGTTGGCCCAACAATACATTAGACACATCAAGAGGAGAAAAATCACACAGTACCTCATCCGTGAATGACTTGATGCTGTACGAAAGGTGGCACTGCTGGCGAACACTGAGATATCTTCCCTAGTGAAGCCACCCAATGGTATATGGCTACGGGTGTGCTATGGTCAGTAGGTCAAGTTGCTTCAAGACCTCTACTGAAATGAGGTTATTTTGGCTTCCGCTATCGATAAGGAATTCATTGGAGAACCCTGCCCCCTCCTATGGATCCTCGAGATCCTCCCTTTGGAGATTGGTAGTGGAAACAATGGCACTCGGATCTACATCAATGATCTTCTTCCCTTTGTCATCTCCCTTGTATGGTTCTGACTTAGGATGAGAACATGCATCTAATTCAGGTGTCTTCATTTCGACCACCAACGACTGTTTGGCTCGACACTCATTTGTGCTGTGAGTGGGGCTATTATGAAATTCACATCACTTCCCCGTGTACTTATTTGGATTTGTGCTATTTTTATGAGTCACCCCACTTTGTCTTTGCCCCTTGTTCTACGGTTTAGGGGCACCTTTCCCTGGCTTAGGATTTACGGATCCAAAGTCTCTCTTCTTCTACTTAAATTTCTTCTGGATCTTGGCAGCATAGCTATATGCCGTGCCAAGAGAGGTAATGTAGAGGAACTCCATTTCCTCCTGAATGTATATGTGAAAATAAATGTGGTACTTGAGCACCAAATGTATCTATGAATCTTAAATACCAAAATTTGTGCCTATGGTATGCAACAAATTTGTCAGTACATGCACATCTTGATCCCTTTGCTGCCACAACATGGTCCATTGGATGTACTTGTCCTCATATATCTCCAGAGGGTAATATTGTTCCTTGATGCCGTCTCAGAACGAATTCCAAGTGGTTGTGGCTGAGAACAGAGAGGGTTCCCTCTCATCTTTCTGCTCATAGTAGGTTTCCCACCAGTCTTTGACATGGGGGCAACTTTGAGGAGTGCAAAAGTAATATTTTCCCTATCGGAGAAATCATGGACTCAGAAATTCCCTTCCAAGAAATTCAACCATCTATCTATGACATCTGCATCTATATGGAATTCAAATACATGAATTTTGAAGTTGAACTATACCTTGAAAGGAAAGGCACCTGTAAAGTGGCTGCTAGATGTATATGCGCCACTAGTGGGTTGCCGTTGAAGGATATGGGAAAAGTGATCCATCATCATGTTCCTCTCTTTCTCGAGGGCCTCCTCGAGCAATAATTTGATAGGATCTCCAACTCCCTCGTCTTTCTTTTCTTTTGGCCCAACACTCATTTGTGATGTGAGTGGGGTTGTTATGAAATTCACACCACTTTCCCGTGTCCTTCTTTGGATTTGTGATTTTTTTTTGAGTCGCCTTGTTTTGGCTTTGCCCCTTGTTCTACGGTTCGGGTGCACCTTTCCCTAGGTTTGGATTTGCGGATCCAAAGCCTCGCTTCTTTTGCTTAAATTTCTACTCGATCTTGGTGGCATAGCAATATGTCGTGCCAAGCGAGGTAATTCCGAGGAACTCCATTTCCTCCTGAATGTATCTGTGCAAGCAACTACGGTACTTGAGCACCAAATGTCTCTTTGAATCTTTAATACCAAAATTTGTGCACAGGGTATGGAAAAAATTCATCAGTTCGTACACATTGTGATCCCTTTTCTCCTACAGCTTGGTCCATTGGATGTACTTGTCCTCATAGCTCCCCACAGGGTAATATTGTTCCTTGATGCCATCTCAGAACGAATTCCAAGTGGGTCTAGACGAGAGCAAAGAGGGTTCCCTCTCATCCTTCTGCTCATATTATGTTTCCCACCAGTATTTGACATGGGGGACTACTATGAGGAGTGCAAAAGTAATATTTTCTTGATCAGAGAAATCCTGGACCGAGAAATACCCTTCCAAAAAATTTAACTATCTATCTACAACGTCTGCATCTATCTAGCATTCAAATACAATAATGTCGAAGTTTACTTGTACCTTGAAAGGAGAGGCACCTCCAGAGTGGCCGTTGGATGTAGATGTGCTGCTGGTGGGCAACCGTTGAAGGATCTGGGAAAATTTATCCATCATCGCGTTGCTCTGTTTCTCGAGGGCCTCCCCGAGCAATAATTTGATAGGATCTCCTGCTCCCTCTTCTTTCTTTTCTTCTACCATGGGAGGTCGTTAGGGTTTGCGAGGCTGATCTTTAAAGGGTTCCATCATATCAAGCCCTAACTCCTTATACCCTAACCTCATTGGGGACATGCAAAGAAAAATAGAGAAAGAGAATACCGCTCTGATACCACTAATATGGATTTATGAAGGAACAAAATAAAATATAGAAATAGTCATAAACATAGATATGCGGTGGAAATAATACTTCATTTCATTAATAACAATTAACTAAAATATGCTTATAGACAGAATGGAAATAAATTAGCTAGGGCGTTGGTAGCTTATCTCAGAGAAGAGATGTGGCGGCTACAAGCCTCTGAACTGTGTTAAAATGAGGCTCAAAGGCCTACTTATTGTTGAGAAACAATGGAAAACCCTAAACATCCAAAAACCTAACCCTAGGAGATGAAGCACCAACACTATGGGCTCCATTTGGGTAAATTGGTACATCATGGGGATGTAACTTTGGCATATGATATCCGTTTGATGTGCTCAATACCTCATTATAAAGATATATTAAAGGAATACAATTTTTGACGTGAGAAACATCAAAGGAGATTTCATGTTGCTCATGATTTTCCCAAAAAAACATCGTTTAGGGCCTCAAAATTTCTCTGGAAGTTCAAGACCAGAAAACTGCTAAAAATAGTAAGTTGTGATGAAACTTAAAAACTGAAAGAACTGATGGTGGGGTTCCAAATGGAATAGGTGGATGGCCACCAATATCCACCTGGATCATTCCTCCCCCCTTAGGAAGTAGTGTTCCCCATTGCATTGAGTTCCTCCATGAGATGAGGCAAATTCTGTTGAACTTGGTATTAGATTTGTCGAAGATGTCATGGACCTACTAGTAGACGTGCTAGATTCCTTTAATAAATTTGGTTGCTTTATCAGCCTCAGACATTACATGTGTGGATTATGTCTGTGTGGCCGCATGAGGTATGGCAACATCAAGTGGCGCCGCGCCTGGGGTCAGATCAATGGAGTGCTTGACTTGATAGTGTAGAGGAACCTCTATGGGTGAGGAGAAAATGTCCTCGTATTCCTCCATGAATTTTCCATCTACTGTTACCATGCAGGGGAGCCTTTTTTTGAGGTTGTGGCCACAATATTCTTCTTGCCCTATGGGTGAATTGTAAGGAAAACAAATTTCCTGGTTTGGGAAACAAGCTTACTACGTTGTTTTGCAGGAATCAAAGAGATGGCAAGAGGCGATACTACCTCCGGTATCCTGTACAGTTTATTTCCAAAAGTAATAACAACATCACAAGGCCTATAATCATACACAACATGTCTCTTCCAAAAGTATGGTTGGCCCAATAATACATCAGACACATCAAGAGGAGCAACATCACACAATACCTCATATGTGAATGGCTTGATGCTGTACGGAAGGCGACATTGCTGGCAGACGGGAAGATCTATTCCTTGGTGAAGCCACCCAATGGTATACGAGTGAGGGTGTGCCATGGTTGGTAGGCTAAGCGACTTCATGGCCTCTGCTGAAATGAGGTTCTTTTGGCTTCCACTATCGACAAGGAATTGTAGTGGAGAACCCTTCACCCACATATGAGAATGGAAGAGGCGCTCCCCCTCCTCTTGATCCTCTTGATCCTCTGTCTGGAGCTTGGTGGTGGAAACAATGGCACTGGGATCCACATCAATGATCACTTCCCTTTTTCATCACCCTTGTCTGGTTCTGACTCAGGATCAGAACATGCATCTGATTCAGGTGCCTTCAGTTCGGCCACTAGCGACTATGTGGTATGACACTCATTTGTGCTGTGAGTGGGGCTGTTATGAAATTCACACCAATTCCTCATGTCCTTCTTTGGATTTGTGGTGTTTTTCCGAGTCACCCCGCTTTGGCTTTTCCCCTTGTTTTGTGGTTCGAGGGCGCCTTTTCTTGGCTTTGGATTTGTGGATCCAAAGTTTCACTTCTTCTCCTTAAATTTTTGCTCGATCATGGCGGCATAGCGATATGCTGTTCCAAGCGAGGTAATGTCGAGGAAATTCATTTCCTCCTAAAGGTATCTATGCAACCAAATATGGTACTTGAGCACCAAATGTATCTTTGAATCTTTAATACCCAACTTTGTGCATAGGGTATGGAACAAATTTGTCAGTTCGTGCACATATTGATCCCTTTGCTATCACAACGTGGTCCATTGGATTTACTTGTCCTCATATCTCCCCATAGGGTAATATTGTTCCTTGATGCCATCTCATAACGAATTCAAAGTGGGCGTGGCCGAGAACAGAGAGGGTTCCCTCACTTTCTTCTACTCACAGTAGGTTTCCCAGGAGTCTTTCACATGGGGGGCAACTTTAAGGAGTGCAAAAGTAATCTTTTATCTGTTAGAGAAATCATGGACTGAGAAATACCCTTCGAGAAAATTCAACCATCTCTCTATGACATCTACATCTATATCGCCTTCAAATACAATAATGTTGAAGTTGACCTGTACCTTGAAAGGAGGCGCCTCCAGAGTGGCCGTTGGATGTAGACGCACCACTGGTGGGCAGTCGTTGAAGGATCTGGGCAAAGTAATCCATCATCGCGTTCCTATGTTTCTCGAGGGCCTCCTCAAGAAATAATTTGATAGAATATCTTGCTCCCTCATCTTTATTTTATTCTGTAATGGGAGGTCATCGGGGCTTGTGAGGCTGATCTTGCAAGGTTTCTACCAGATCGAACCCTAAATCCTTATACACTAACCTGGTTGGGGATATGCAAAGAAAAACATAGAAAAAGCAGACCGCTCTGATACCACTGATTTGGATTTATGAAGGAATGTAATAAAATAAAAAAATAGACATAAACATAGAGATGCATCGGAAATAATATTCATTTCATTAATAACAAATAACTGAAATATGTTTACAGACAGAATGGAAATAAACTAGCTAGGGCACTGGTAGCTTATCTCTGAGAAGAGATGTGGTGGCTAAAAGCCTCTGAACTGTGTTAAAATGAGGCTCAAAAGCCTATTTATTGTTTAGAAACAATGGAAAACCCAAAACATCCAAAAACCTAACCCTAGGAGATGAAGCACCAAAACTATGAGCCCTGTGTGGGTAAATTGGTACATCAACTTCCCGGGGACATAAATTTGGCATATGATCTCCGTTTGACACACTCAATACCTCGTTAGAAAGATCTATCTGATTAATAAAATTTTTTATGTTATCAACATCATAGGGACACCCATGTTGCTCCCAATTTTGTCAAAACAATGTCATTTAGGGCCTCAAAACGGCTCCAGAAGTTTAGGACCCAAAAAACTGCTAAAAATTATAAGTTGTGCTAAAACTGAAAAACTGAAAGAAATGATGGCGAGGGTCCAAATGGAATAGGTGGGTGGCCACCATATACACCTATATCATTCCTCCTCCCTTAGGAATCAATTTTCCCCATTATGTTGAGTTCCTCCATGACCTGAGGCAAATTTTGCTGAACTTGGTATTGGATTTGTCGAAGATGTCATGGACCTGCTAGTGGACATGATGGATGCGTTTAATAAATTTGATTTCTTTATCAGCCTCATACAGTACATGTGTGTATTCTTTCTATGTGGTCGCATGAGGTATGGAAACATCAGGCAGTGGCATGCCTGGGTTCAAATAAATGGAGTGATTGTTCTGATAGTGTAGAGGAACCTCTGTGGGTGAGGAGAAAATGTCCTCGTAGTCCTCCATGACTTTTTCCGTCTTCTACTACCATGCATGGGAGACCTATTTCAAGGTTGTGGCCACAATATTCTTCTTGCCCCATGGGTGAATTGTAAGGAAAACAAATTTCCTGGTTTGGGAAATGATCTTTCTGCGTTGTTTTGCAGTAGTCAAAGAGATGGCAGGAGGCGGTACTACCTCTGGTATCCTATACAATTTATTTCCCAAAGTAATAACAACAACACGAGGCCTAGACTCATTCAAAGCATGTCTCTTCCACAAGTATGATTGGCTCAATAATACATCAGACACATCAAGAGGAGCAACATCACATAGTACCTCATACGTGAATGGATTGATGTTGTACGTAAGGCGACACTACTGGAAGATGCAAAGATATATTCCTTGGTGAAGCCACCTAATAGTATATGGCTGCGGGTGTGCTATGGTCGGTAGGCCGAGCTGCTTCATGACCTCTGCTGAATTGAGGTTCTTTTGGCTTCCACTATCGACAAGGATGTGTAGTGGAGAACCATTCACCCACATCTGCGAATGAAAGAGGTGCTCCCCCTCCTCTAGATCCTCGGGATCCTTCCTTTGGAGCTTGGTGGTGGAAATAATGGCACTGGGATATGCACCAATGATCTTCTTCCCTTTTTCATCACCCTTGTCTAGTTATGACTCAGGATCAAAACATGCATCTGCTTCGGGTGCCTTCAGTTTGGCCACCGACGACTGTTTGGCCCGACACTTGTTTGTGCTGTGAGTGGTGCTGTTATAAAATTCACACCACTTTCCCATATCCTTCTTTGGATTTGTGGTGTTTTTTGAGTTGCCCCACTTTGGCTTTGCCCCTTGTTTAGCAGTTCAGGTGCGCCTTTCCATGGCTTCGAATTTGTGGATCCAAAGTCTTGCTTCTTTTGCTTAAATTTATATTCGATCTTGGAGGCATAGCGATATGTCATGCCAAGCGAGGTAATGTTGAGGAAATCCATTTCCTCCTGAATGTATCTGTGCAAACAACTGCGGTACTTGAGCACCAAATGTCTCTTTGAATATTAATACCCAACTTTGTGCATAGGGTATGGAACACATTTTTCAGTTTATGCACATCTTGATCCCTTTGCTCCCACAACATGGTCCATTGGATGTACTTGTCATCATAGCTCCCCACAGGGTAATATTGTTCCTTGATGCCATCTCAGAACGAATTCCATGTTGGTGTGGACGAGAAAAAAGAGGGTTCCCTCTCGTCCTTCTGCTCACAATTGGTTTCCCACTAGTATTTTACATGGGGGGCAACTTTGAGGAGTGAAAAAGTAATCTTTTTTCTATTGGAGAAATCATGGCTGAGAAATACCCTTCTAGAAAATTCAACCATCTATCTGGCCTTCAAATACAAGAATGCTGAAGTTGACATGTACTTTGAAAGGAGAGGCGCCTCCAAAGTGGCTATTGGATATAGATGTGCTGCCAGTGGGCAGCCTTTGAAGGATTTGGGCAAATTTATCCATCATCACGTTCTTGAGGTCAGATCAATGGAGTGTTTGACCTGATAATGTAGAGGAAACTCTGTGGGTGAGAAGAAAATGTCCTCGTATTCCTCCATGACTTTTTCCATCTGTTTTTGTCGTGCAGGGGAGCCTTGTATTGAGGTTGTGGCCACAATATTCTTCTTTCCCCGTGGGTGAATTGTAAGGAAAACTAATTTCCTAGTTTCAGAAACAAGCTTACTGTGTTTTTTTGCAACAGTCAAAGAGATGGCAGGAGGCGGTACTACCTCCGGTATCTTGTACATTTTATTTCCCTAAGTAATAAAAACAACATGAGGCCTATACTCATACACAACATGTGGCTTCCACAAGTATGGTTGGCCCAATAGTACATCAGACACATCAAGAGGAGCAACATCACACAGTCCCTCATCCATGAATGAATTGATATTGTATGGAAGGAAAAACTGATGCAGACATGGAGATCTATTCCTTGGTGAAGCCACCCAATGGTATACAGGTGCGAGTGTGCTATGGTTGGTAGGCATAGCCACTTTACGACCTCTGCTGAAATGAGGTCCTGTTGGCTTCCGTTATCAACAAGGAATTGTAGTGGAGAACCCTTCACCCACATCTGTGAATGGAAGAGGCGCTCCCCCTCCTCTGGATCCTCAGGATCCTTCCTATGGAGCTGGTGTAAAAGATGGGATTGGGATCTGCATCAATGATCTACTTCCCTTTTTCATCACCCTTGTCTAGTTTTGACTCAGGATTAGAACATGCATATGATTCATGTGCCTTCATTTTGGCCACTAGTGATTGTTTAGCCCAACACTCATTTGTGCTATGAGCGAGGCTATTATGAAATTCATACCACTTCCCCATGTACTTCTTTGGATTTGTGGTGTTTTTCTGAGTTGCCCGGCTTTGGATTTTCCCCTTGTTCTGTGGTTCGAGGGTGCCTTTCCCTGGCTTTAGATTTGCGGATCCAAAGTTTTGCTTCTTCTGCTTAAATTTTTTCTCGAACTTGGCGGCATAACAATATGCCGTTCCAAGCGAGGTATTTTCGAGGAACTCCATTTCCTCCTGAATGTATCCATGAAAACAACTGCGGTAGTTGAGAACAAAACGGTCTCTCCGAATCTTTAATACCCAACTTTGTGCACATGGTATGGAACAAATTTGTCAGTTCGTGCACATCTTGATCCCTTTGTTGCCGCAACGTGGTCCATTGTATGTACTTGTCCTCATAGCTCCCCATAGGGTAATAATGTTCCTTGATGCTATCTTAGAATGAATTCCAAGTGGGTGTGGCCGAGAATAGAGAGGGTTCCCTCCCTTTCTTCTACTCACAGTAGGTTACCCACCAGTCTTTGACATGGGTGCAACTTTGAGGAGTGAAAAAGTAATATTTTCTCTATTGGAGAAATCATGGACCGAGAAATACCCTTCGAGAAAATTCAACCATCTCTCTACAGCGTTTACATCTATATGGCCTTCAAATACAAGAATGTTGAAGTTGACCTGTACCTTGAAATGAGGCACCTCCAGAGTGACCACTAGATGTAGATGCACTACCGGTGGCCATTAGTTGAGGGATCTGGGAAAAGTTATCCATCATTGTGTTCCTATGTTTCTCGAGGGCCTCATCGAGATATATTTTGATAGGATATCCTGCTCCCTTGTCTTTCTTTTCTTCCACCATGGGAGGTCGTCGGGGTTTGCGAGGTTCATCTTGCAAGGATTCCACCATATTGAGCCCTAACTCCTAATACCCTAACCTCGTTGGGGATATGCAAAGAAAAACAGAGAAAGTGCAGATTGCTCTGATACCACTAATCTGGAATTATGAAGGAACGAAATAAAATACAGAAATAGACACAAAAATAGAGATGTAATGGAAATAATACTTAATTTCATTAATAACATATAACTAAAATGTGCTTACAGACAAAATGGAAATAAACTAGCTAGGGCGATGGTAGCTTATCTCTAAGAAGAGATGTGGCGGCTATAGGCCTTTGAACTATGTTACAATGAGGCTCGAAGGCCTATTTATTGTTGAAAAAAAATGGAAAACCCTAAACACCCAAATACGTAACCGTAGGAGATGAAGCACCAAAACTATGGGCCCCGTTTGGGTAAATTGGTAAATCAACTTCCCCAAGACGTAACTTTGGCATATGATCTCCATTTGATGTGCTAAATACCTCTTTATAAAGATCTATCCGAGGAATAAAACTTTTGATGTGAGCAACATCAAAGGAACCTCGATGTTGCTCTCGGTTGTCCCAAAAAAACTTCCTTTAGGGCCTCAAAAGGGCTCTGGAAGTTCAGGACCTGAAAAATTGCTAAAAATTGTAAGTTGCGCTTAAACTGAAAAAATGAAAGAACCGATAGTGGCAGTCCAAATGGAATATGTGGGTGGCCACCATATCCACTTGGATCATTCCTCCCCACTTAGGAAGCAATGGTACCCATTGCGTTAAGTTTCTCCATGAGATGAGGAAAATTCTGCTAAACTTGGTATTGGATTTGACAAAGATTTCATGGACCTGCTAACAGACGTGCTGGATGTGTTCAAGAAATTGGGTTTCTTTATCAAACTCAGAGAGTACACGTGTGGATTTTGTCTATGTGGTCGCATGAGGTATGGCAACATCATGCGGCGACACGCCTAGGGTAATATCAATGGAGTGCTTGACCTGACAGTGTAGAGGAACCTCTATGGGTGAGGAGAAAATGTCCTCGTATTCCTCCACAACTTCTTCCATTTGCTGCTACCATGCAGGGGAGCCCTGTTTCAAGGTTGTGGCCACAATATTCTTCTTGCCCTTGTTAATCAAGGTCATCATTGATGTCAATATGGAATTAGCTGAGATGGTCAATATTATTGAGATGCCTGGTTCCAGATGATGATGCCATGACTCTTGGTTGACTAGGATACCATCAATGAATATGTCAAGTCACAAAGAAGTCAAACCAATAATTAAGGAAGCCATACGAAGTACTTGATCTAATGTTGCATGCACTTGATGATCTAGACCTTAACCCTTGATGTCATATGGTGATATCATTCACTTGGATGATACTTGATGATGACATATAATGATTTCATACACTTGATGAAGGTTGGAAGAATAGAAGATGATGTGGAAGATCTCATTTGATGGTTGGAATACTACCTTGAAACTTTCCTATTGATGCTGCACTATGACATATTACTGCACTATTATTGAATACATGATTCTATACCTTGATGATGATATGGATGTTGGATACTATCATGATGACACTATGACCCTATGATTGATAAGCCAAACAATGGAGAAGACAAACAAAGGAGAAGCCAAGCAATGGAGAAGGCATGCTGTCCTATTCACTTTCTGCACACAAAAATTAAGGACAATCACAAAGATTTTTTTTTTTTTTAACACCTTAGAGGCATCCTTCCAAATTTACTCCTATACCATATTTTAGAGCATATTTTTCCCTTTCCAATGAGCCCTTATTTGTCTCGAAACTCCTATTAGTTTGTGAGATATTGAATTTCCAAGTTGAAAAAAAATATTTTTTGACATTGAGCTGACCTATGCTCAAGGAAACAAGTCAGCCTCCATACAAAGACATGTCCCTTCATTCAAGAGATAAAATGTGTATAAATAGATATGACTGAACCTCATTTCCAAATGAATTTGGTCAAGATCTAAGAGAATACAGATTAGAATATAAAGGAGGCCGAGAGGACTATAAAATATCACTTTTTTGGGCAATATTTAAAGGAGGTCGAGAGGAATGTTTCCCTTGTTTAGAAGTAGCCTATCTGCGGGTCTGAAGTAGCCTACAAAAGAACTAGTATATACTATCTTTGGCAGCTCGATTTTGTGACAACAGGCTCAGTTTTGTGATAGCAGGCTCGGTTTTGTGACAACAGGCTCGAATTTTGTGATAGAAGCTCAGACTCTATGGCCCAGATCCTCTCCGCGGACTGTGACTGTGACTGTGATTGTCATAACATCTCAGACTGTGACTGTGACTATGACTATGACTATAACCTTCATTCCATTTTTCTATGATAATACCTATAAACTAAAACTTGAAAAGTCATGTGATCTAGTACTAAACTTAGTATCTATTTCACTCTTATTTGAAGCCTGGACTAAGTCACAAATATATGAGAACCTCACCTGAATATAGAAACAAAGTTTGAGTGAGCCATAGAATTTTGGACTCTATCATTAGGTTATCTACAGTGAGTTGCTACACCTGCATTACATTGTTTTAAGGTCAATCTTTTAAACCTATTGCTGCTAGAGAAGTGGCCCTTTGGAGAAGTTTAGTGATTCATAAATGAAATGACTATGGGGACATCATCAAGCTTGCTATGAGGGTATATGCAGTCAACCTTGAAGTAAATATTAAGAACCTTGGAAAGCAAAAGCACTAATTTATTTGGAGCTATTGGACAAGTGATGTATTAAACCAGGCTTGTGAAAAGTACATTGTAGCAGCCTTGGAGCAATGAAATTTTTAGACAACGAAATATTAGGACCATTGGGAGCATCTTGTGAAAACACTTTAGAATTGAACTGGAAGATATTATTGGAGATCAGGATGCATTGCTGTTGTCATCATGAGGTGACCTTGGAGAAATAGTTTGGGTACCATGAAGAGCTGTGGAGACACCTTCATTTGAAGAACAAGGTTGTCATTGATGAGGTGACGTGGAGAATAAGTGAGGGGATAAATGAATATTTTTAGGGCTCGTTGAAGAAGACATTGGGAGCCTTGAATATCATCAAACTTATCTTGACAAATTTAAGCAGTGGGTTGGATCCCTAGAGGACAGGTTTCCTCAAGAAGACCAGGTTGGTGCCTGTACCAGTGATAGGGTTGGAGCCCTAGAGGTTGTATCCTCAAAGTGACAAGGTTGGAGCCTTGGAAGATAGGGTTGGTACCCTAGAGGTTGGATCCTCTTGGGTTCTAAGTAGGTGCTTGGAAAAGTACAGGTTGGTCCCTCGAAGGATTGAGGATTGGCGTCTTCATCTAGGGTTGGAGCCCTACACATTATTGTACTTTATTGATTGTAAAGAAGATATTAATAAAATATTTTACTCTTATTGTTCATTTTGTGTTATAATTATAAGTGATATAATTTGTAAAAATAACAATTGAAAAGAAATATTGATTCACCCCACTCTCAGTATTTCCAAAAATTGGTTTTAGAGCCAATACCTTCACTTAAAGCCTAACATCTTGAAGGTTGATCATTAGAGCATAGATGGCGAAGCCAAGGAAGAAAGTCTCCAATCCTCCTCAAGATGCATCTTCTTCAACCATCAAAATTGAAGTCAATCAATTTGTGAAGGCTCCATTGTTCAACGGAAACTTTGATATATGGGAGGCAAGAATGGGGAATTTATTAAAGACTCAAGGTGTTGAATTATGGAAATCATTGATTACTGATAGCGTGATGGAAGGATAATATAATGAGTATAATACAAGAGAAATGAAATGAATCTTGAATGGGCTACCTTATTCTATGAAGGCCAATTTTGAAAAATGTTCATCAGCAAAAGACATATGGGATAAAATTCATGATCTTCACTCAAAAGGAGCATTGAAAATGATCTCTATTCAATAAAATGATGGAAAATAAGAAGGAAATCCAAATCTCATCAAGGAAGTTGAAAATAAGAAAGATGACATCAAGGCCAAAGAAGACCTAGAAGAAGAAGAAAGCAACAAAGATCTTGAAGAAGAGCTCATGACTGAGCTTATAGATTCCATGGAAGAGATTAACAGTTTGAAAAAGGAAAATGATGAAATTAAGAGGAAAGCGCAAGATGGTGACCAAGACAAGACAAGGAAGGAAGTTGACCTTTTCAAGCTTCAAGTACAAGAAATAAATGAGGAGGTCAACAAGCTTAAGGAGGAATTTCATCAAAACAAGAGAAAGCATCATGAAGAAGTCATATCTATGACAAATCAATTAGATAAGGCAAAGAAAAGGGAAGCAAATTTTTCAAGACACCTTGAACAAAGACTTAAGAGCTTGAACAATCTTGAAGCAGAAACTGGTCAATACAAGGAAGAGGTCTCCTCTCTTATATCTCAACTAGAAGAAGCAAGGAAACACGCACAAGGAGATGAGAAGGTGATGGAAACTTTGGCATTCATAGAAGGACAAGTTGATGAAGCAGAAAAGGAGATAAACACCATGATATGCCAACTAGAAGAAAAGGATGAGGAAATCTTCAAACTAAAATCATACATGAATCTTCTCAAGGCCGAAACATGTGAGGCTACAAGAATAAAATAAGAAATGGAGAGAAGTATAGCAAAGGAGAATGAAGAAATATTCATAATGAAATCAAATATCATCTCCCTTAAAATCGAAGCACATGAGGCAACAAGGATGATGGAAGAAATGAAGAAGCAACTACTCATGAAAGATGAAGATTGTGAAAAATTTAAAGAAGAAGTTGTGTCTCTTAAAAAGGAAGTTGAATTGCTGAATAATAACTTGAAGAGTTCTCAAACACTAGATGACATGCTAAGTCATCAAAGATCCCCCCTTAATAAATCAAGTCGTGGCTATGTAGGTGAACCCTCAAGCTAGAATGATAATGCTTTAAACAAAAAAGATGTGAGGAAGCCAGGAAGAAATGATACTCCAAGTTCCAACAAAGGCAAGAGTCAAGATGGCATTAGAAGAAACCCTAATCCAAGGAGACTTACATATGGTGTCAAGAATAAAAAATGCAATGAATATCATTAAATAATCCCAAGGAAAAAATACTTCGAAAGTACTTCAAGGAACTCGTCATCTCCTAGGTACCAAAGTATATTTCCTGGATATTGATATTCTTGTACAAAATTTGGGTACATGGAAAAATATTGTAGGGAATATTACAAAGATAAATATAATGGTCCCTGTCAATCTCCTAGAAGCAATTTTTCAAGAAGAAGTCATGATTTTTATTCATGAAAAAGATAGAGTGCTTCAATTTCCATAACATTGGACATATGGCATGTGATTGTAACTTGACTTGGGCCCCTGCACAAGCTAGAACCATGCCAAAGAAGAAAGTTACACAAGTATGGAGAAGGAAACAAGTTGAATCCAGAAGTCCCTTGAACACTCCAACCAACAACAGATGTTGTTGACTAGATGAAGTCATCCTTGATATTCCAAGTATTTGATGGTGAAACCTTGCATACAGTTAGCGGGAGTTTGTGATTCTTGAGTATTATTACAGAAAGTGATCCGTGAAGAGCCTTATGAAATCCTTGACGAGTCACATATGGGCAATCATCTTTTGATAGATCATCTTTCGGGAGTAACTCCATTGAAGAAAGTCATGAAATTATGAAGATGTCTTCCACTTGATAACCAAGAAGCAATCCTTCATTCTTGAGCAAAAAGAAGAGCTAGAGGAGTTTATGTAGGTAGGGGGTGTTAGTTGATCATCTACCTCATCCATTTCCATGCAGAGGCTTATGGGGAGCAAGTACATTAAAGAAGAGCACTATAACAGGGGGATCAACATATATTACATGGAGAACTATCATTGATGAAGGAAACATGAATAAGAAACATGCCAAGAAGTAGCTTGATAGGGGGATTACTTGGACATCCCATTTTCCATTGATGTCAAAGGGGGAGAGAATATTGGAATGGCAAGAATATTGCCATCAATGACAAAGTGGGAGATTCTTAATCAAGGTTTTCATTGATGTCAATATGGAATTAGCTGAGATGGTCAATATTCTTGAGATGCCTGGTTCCAGATGATGATTCCATGACTCTTGGCTGACTAGGATACCATCAATGAATATGTCAAGTCACGAAGAAGTAAAACCAATAATGAAGGAATCCATAAGAAGTATTTGATATAATGTTGCATGCACTTGATGATCTAGACCTTAACCCTTGATGTCATGTGGTGATGTCATTCACTTGGATGATACTTGATGATGTCATACAATTTATGAAGGCTGGAAGACTAGATGATGATGTGGAAGATATCATTTGATGGTTGGAAGACTACCTTGAAACTTTCCTAATGATGTTGCACTATGACATATTACTGCACTATTATTGAATACATGATGCTATACCTTCATGATGATATGGATGTTGGATACTATCATGATGACATGGATTTCCTACATGATGAAACTACGACCCTATGGTTGATAAGCTAAACAATGGAGAAGGAAAACAAAGGAGAAGCCAAGCAATGGAGAAGGCAAGAAATGGAGAAGGCATGTTGTCCTATTCACTTTCTGAACACAAAAATTAAGCGCAATCACAAATAATTTTTTTTTTACCACCTTAGAGGCATCCTTCCAAATTGACTCATATACCATCTTTTAAAGAATATTTTTTCCTTTCCAATGAGCCCTTATTTGTCCCAAAATTCCTAGTAGTTTGTGAGATATTGAATTTTCAAGTTGAAAAAAAAATATTTTTGACATTGAGCCGACCTATGCTGGAGGACACAAGTGGCCTCCATACTCAAACATGTCCCTTCATTCAAGAAAAAACATGTGTATAAACAGAGATGGAAGACCCTCATTTCGAAATGAATTTGGTCAAGATCTAAGAGAATTCGGATTAGAATTTAAAAGAGGCCGAGAGGATTGTAAAAGATCACTATTTTGGGCAATATTTAAAGGAGTCCGAGAGGAATATTTACCTTGTCTAGAAGTAGCTTAGCTGCAGATCTGAAGCAACCTACATAAGAACTAGTATAGACTATTTCCAGCAGCTTGATTTTATGACAGTAGGCTCGGTTTTGTGACATCAGTTTCGGTTTTGTGACAACATGCTCGAATTTTGTGATAGCAGCTCGGACTTTGTGGCCTGGATCCTCTATGCGAATTGTGACTATGACAACAAATCATACTGTGACTGTGACAAAAACTCAAACTGTGACTGTGAATGTAACCTTCATTCCATTTTTCTGTGATAATACCTAAAAACTAAAACTTGAAAAGTCATGTGATATAGTACTCAAATCAATATCTATTTCACTCCTATTTGAAGCCTGGATTAAGTCACAAATCTCAGAGAACCTCAATTGAATAAAGGAACAGAGTTTGAGTGAGCCATAGAAGTTTGGACTTCATCATTAGGTTATCTACAGTCAATTGCTACACCTGTAGTACATTGTTTTAAGGTCAATATTTTAGACCTATTGTTGGTAGACAAGTGTCCTTTGGAGAAGTTCAATGATTCAAAAATGGAATTACTATGGGGACATCATCAAGTTTGCTATGAGGGTATATCCAGTCAACCTTGAAGTAAAGATTAGGAACCTTGGAAAGTGAAAGAACTAATTTCTTTGGAGCTTTTGGAAAAGTGATGTATTAAAGCAGACTTATAAAAAATACATTATAGTAGCCTTGGACCAGTGAAGGTTTTAGACAACGGAATATTAGGACCCTTGGAGCATCTTGTGAAAAGACTTTAAAACTAAACTTGGAGATATTATTGGAGATTAGGATGCATTGTTGATTTCATCATGAGGTGACCTTGGAGAAATAGTTTGGGTGCCATGAAGAGATGTGGAGACACCTTCATGTGAAGAACAAGGTTGTCACTAATGAAGTGACATGGAGAATAAGTGAGGGGATAGATAAATATTGTCAGGGCTCATTGAAGAAGACATTGGGAGCCTTGAAGATCATCAAGCTTATCTTGACAAATTTAAGTAGTGGGTTGGAGCCTTAGAGGATAAGTGTCCTCAAGAAGACTAGGTTGGTGCCTGTACCAGTGATAGGGTTGGAGCCCTAGAGGTTGGAGCATCAAAGTTACAAGGTTGGAGCCTTGGAAGATAGGGTTGGTGCCCTAGAGGTCGGAGCCTCGTGAAGTCCAAGTAGGTGCTTGGAAAAGTACAGGTTGGTGCCTTGGAGGATTAAATATTGGTGTCTTCATCTAGGGTTGGAGCCCTACACATTATTGTACTTGATTTATTGTAAAGAAGATATTAATAAAAAACATTTAATCTTATTGTTCATTTTGTGTTCTAATTACAAGTGATCTAACTGGTAAAAGTAACAATTGAAAAGAAATATTGATTCACCCCCCTCTTAGTATTTCCAACAGCCCTATGGGAGAATTGTAAGGAAAACAAATTTCTTGGTTTGGGAAACAAGCTTACTACATTTTTTTGCAGCAGTCAAAGAGATGGCATGAGGCAGTACTACCTCCGGTATCCTCTACAATTTATTTTCCAAAGTAATAAAAACAGCGCGAGGCCTAGAATCATACACAACATGTCGCTTCCACAATTATAGTTGGCCCAATAATATATCAGACACATCAAGAGGAGAAACATCACACAATACATCATTAGTGAATGGTTTGATGTTGTACGAAAGGCGGCACTGCTGGCGGACACAGATATATCTTCCTTGGTGAATCCACCCAATGATATATAGGTGCGGGTGTGCTATGGTTGGTAGGCCGAGCTGCTTCATGACCTCTGTTGAAATGAGGTTCTTTTGGCTTCCGCTATCAACAATGAATTGCAGTGGAGAACCCTTCACCCACATATGCAAATGGAAGAGGCGCTCACTTTCCTCTAGATCCTTGGGATCCTCCCTCTAGAGCTTGGTGGTGACAAAAATGGCACTGGGTTCCGCATTAATGATCTGCTTCCCTTTGTCATTGCCCTTGTCTGATTTTGACTTAGGATCAGAACATGCATTTATTCCAGGTGCCTTCAGTTCGACCACTAATGACTATTTGGCCCGACACCTGTTTGTGCTATGAGTGGGGTTGTTATGAAATTCACGCCACTTCCCTGTGTGCTTCTTTGGATTTGTGGTGTTTTTCTGAGTTGCCCTGCTTTGGCTTTTCCCCTTGTTTTGCGATTCAGGGGCACCTTTTCGTGGCTTCATATTTGTGGATCCATAGCCTTGCTTCTTCTACTTAAATTTCTGCTCGATCTTGGGGGCATACTGATATGTTGTGCCGAGCGAGGTAATGTCGAGGAAATCCATTTCCTCCTAAATATATCTATGCAAACAACTACGATACTTAAGCACCAAATGTATCTCTAAATCTTTAATACCCAAATTTGTGCATAGGGTATGGAACAAATTTATTTGTTCGTGCACATCTTGATCCCTTTTCTCCCACAACGTGGTCCATTGGATGTAATTGTCATCATAGCTCCCCATAAGGTAATATTATTCCTTGATGCCCTCTCAGAATGAATTCCAAGTGGGTGTGGATGAGAAGAGAGAGGGTTCCCTCTCGTCCTTATGCTCATTGTAGGTTTACCACTAGTATTTGACATGGGGGGCAGCTTTTAGGAGTGAAAAGGTAATATTTTCTCTGTCAGATTAATCATGGAACGAGAAATACCCTTCCAAAAAATTCAGCCATATATCTATGGTGTCTGCATCTATTTCACCTTCCAATACAGGAATTTCAAAGTTGGCCTATACCTTGAAAGGAGAGGCACCTCCAGAGTGGCTATTGGATGTAGATGCGCCTCCGGTGGGTAGCCATTGAAGGATCTGGGCAAAGTTATCCATCATCGCGTTCCTCTGTTTCTCGAGGACCTCCTAGAGAAATAATTTGATAGGATCCCCTGCTCCCTCATCCTTCTTTTCTTTCGCCATGGGAGTTCGTCGGGGTTTTTGAGGGTGATATTGCAAGGGTTCCACCAGATCGAGCCCTAACTCCTTATACCTTGACCTCGTTGGGGACATGTAAAGAAAAACAGAGAAAGAGCAGACTGCTCTAATACCATTGATCCAGATTTATGAAGCAATGCAATAAAATATATAAATATACATAAACACAGAGATGCAACGAAAATAATTCTTCATTTCATTAATAACAAATAATTGAAATATTCTTATAGGCAGAATGTAAATAAACTAGCTAGGGCCCTGGTAGATTATCTATGAGAAGAGATGTGGCGGCTACAAGCCTCTGAACTGTGTTACAAGGAGGCTCGAAGGCCTATTTATTGTTGAGAAACAATGGAAAACCCTAAACATCCAAAAGCCTAACCCTAGGATATGAAGCGCCAAAACTATGGGCCTCGTTTGGGTAAATTGGTACATCAACTTCCTGGGGATGTAACTTTTGCATATGATCTCGGTTTGATGCACTCAATTCCTTGTTAGAAAGATCTATCCAAGGAATATGATTTTTGACGTAAGAAACATTGAAGGAACTTCTATGTTGCTCCCGGTTTTCCAAATTTTTTTTGTTTAGGGCCTCAAAACGTCTCCGGAAATTCAGGACCCGAAAAAATGCTAAAAATAGTAAGTTGTGCTGAAACTTAAAAACTGAAAGAATTGATGGTGGGGGTCGAAATGGAATATGTGGGTGGCCACCAATATCCACATGGATCACTAGTTTAATTTTCCTATTTTTTTTGGACCTACTATCATTCCAAGGAAACGCTAGAATTGTTTGAGTCCTAGATTAAATATGCCCTAGATTGAGAAGGCACTAGTCCATCTCTCTTGCAACACTCTCATAAAATATAAAAATTGTTTTCTTATTGTTTTTTGGTAAAGTGTATTTTATTTACAACAAAATTTATATTTTCAAGATTAAATGACTTGTTGATGAGGGTGTTACGGGATAATACACCCTAGGGTCTGGGTTGGGAACCCCAACAGAGAAAGAGGCATACAACAATAAGAAGAATACAAACTTGCACTCCTAATGCTTAAACTAGTAAAATGGGAAGAAGGAGTAGTACTTGTAGGTCCTACATTTGAAGGTGATCCCACAATGTTTAAACCCTCTGCTTCTCCTAATGCTCCAAAACCTACAAATCAGTCAAGAAAAGCACATATACTAGTGATAATTTGAATTGTGTTCAAGATATTAGCATTAGATCATATAAGCATATAAGAATAAAACATGAAATCATTCATAACAAGATTATAGTCATGTATAAAGCATAAATACCATGAATATCAAGGATGGGACATAGCTTCTTTTTTGATGAATGTAAATATGTGTGGAGGAATACCACCTGATTCAGCCACGGCTCCAAGAAAAACCATTCTCTGGATATGTCCAGCCCAAGCCTCAAAAATTTCCTTCTAAATGCATACACATGGATGTCATATAAGAAAAATGAGCATCTTTGTGAGAGAAACAAGGGTTTCCACAATATGGGTGTGAAAGAGGCACATGGATAAATCAGACTTGATCATGGAAAAAATGGCTATAATACCAATATCCTATCTTTCTCTTCCCTTTAGGCCTTCCCATGAGGTGTATTTATACCACCCCGAAATAGTTGTTTCAGTTGGGATAAAGTTAGGCCACAGACTGCTATAGGTAGGCTTCCAGTGTAACCCGTAAAACCCGCCCAAAGAATATGTATTTTTATATTTTTTCATATTTCAAAGAATATATGCAAGTTGGGTATAGATGGACCCATGTGTGCACTTGCTTTTGAGAGGGCAGAGTCACGTATGGAATTTAAAATAATGTTTTTTAGATGAAGAACCAAGTCTGAAGGGAAAGGGCTGCCCAAGGCCATACTCAGAGCATCAAGTATACAAAGGTGGAAAATGATGCTATAACATAGGGTATGTGGCTAGGGTTTGGGGTTTGGGGTTAGGGCTCAGGGTATACAGATAGGGAAATCAGAAAATAAGCCGCAAGCTTCACCATAATATTGTCTCAGTATCATTTCCAGTCACATGGAAACGCTCCATGCAGACAAGCCTTTTGAAAACTAGTTGATGCCCACTCATCTTGCCTCAAGGAATACCACCGACTCTTCTTAAGTTGGGCGATAAACATCTCGAGGCAAGCTCTTGTTGGATGGGTTAGCAGATGACCTGTTGGTTACCATCTCCAATTCCTAATGGATGATGATGAGCTGCTCAACTATGAGTTAGAATAAAATGACTAGCAAGACATATGGGCTCATTCAATAAACCTCACTCAAAAGCAGTTAGAGGACATGGAGGTTCGGAAGGGCTATGTGGGATCCCCAACCTGTTTGTCCCCTTGCTGAAGAAACTCTGGACAAGGACGAGCACCTACCTAGTAGTTAAGAATCCCTTACAAAAACTATGTTCTCACCGACCTTGGACACACAATGGATTCAGAGCCTCATTATAAAGGATTATAGATAAGGCCTCACCAGGTTCCTATGGGGTCTTGCAGAAACAACTCTTCTAGTACTTTCGAATTCATATTCTACATATTTGGATTTCAGGCTCGAACCCTTAATTTCTTTAGCAAACCCTTTATTAACTAAGGGTTTTGGAATTAATGAAGGTATTTTCCTCTTAGATATGCCCACAACCACTCTTCCTCCCCAGGTACCCTTGGATCAACCATATATCAGAAATTTTCCGAGAGATTTGTTAGTGTTAGTGGAGGAAGAAAGTTAGAACAAAGGTGGAATAGAAGATAAAACCTCAAGAAAGTAGCCTCTATATACATCTAATGGGAAATAAAATTTGAATGTGGAGCAATAGATGACAGGAAAATGAAGGAAGAGTTGTTGTGTCAAGAGGAATAACAAAGCCAGGTTGTCTCTAGTATGAGGGGTGGACGTAGCGGTGTAGTAGGTGGAAGAACTCATTGAGAAATCATTGGTAAGCTGAGTGAGAGGTCATAAATTTGGAATCTATTTCCTTAAATAATAGGCTAAAAATGAAGTTCTGCTGATTTTCAAGTGGCCCCTAGAAGTCATAGTGCTAGTCAGAGGATGGACACATTTGAAATTTAAGGATTAGGCTAATACTCAAAGGGCCTCAATTAGGGTCTAAAATAT
Organism: Pinus albicaulis; assembly: GCA_034641835.2. Lineage (NCBI taxonomy): Eukaryota > Viridiplantae > Streptophyta > Pinopsida > Pinales > Pinaceae > Pinus > Pinus albicaulis. The sequence continues at coordinate 1,106,043,587 of CM076582.1, read as the reverse complement.
TGATTTCACTCCTGTTATTTTCAAATTATGGTTCCCCCTCTTTGATGCTAAGTGGGAATAACTGGATGTAGTTCCTATTTGGGTGAGACTTCCAGGCCTCCCCCCTTAATTTTGACATGAATGAATATTCAAAGATATAGGGAAATCACTAGGCACATTTTTGGAGCATGACTCTTCTTACCTGATTTTAGTCAATATTCATCTTCGTGAAGGTCGGGATGAATAAATAAACATAGGAAAGGGGAGGAAAAACTTCATCTATTGGACTATGAAGGAATCCCCTTTCAGTGAAGGAGGTGTCACAAATATGGACACCTAGTTAAATATTACAAGCTCCACTTCCATGAGAGGGCAAAAAAATCCTTAAGATAGGTACAAGGTGGAAGGTTCAAGCATAAGGTATCCACTCAAGATACATGGGATATAGAGGTTCAATAAATTCCTAACAACTAGAAATCAACTAGAAAATATCCCCCAAAGGAGAAAGCGAGAATCATATACAACGCTCCGGTACTAGGAAAAGTAGTCAGGGCCAATGGAGGTACTTTTATGGCTCCCCATATATAATTTCCCTTGTTTTTAATGATTAAAAAATCAAACATAATTTGAATCATGTAAATGATTCTAAGGCTTCAATAGTATATGATGAATCCATACTACCCTTTATGTCCCTCCCTTTTAACCCCTCTCTTGCTCCAACTATATGCCCATGCCCAAATGTGCAAAGTGAGCATTCCTCACCTATGTCTACTATTCCCATATTCCTCCCCAAAATATATAAAACTAGTGATGTTTTATATAAAATTCACTTGCAGATGGTGGCACCCCCAAAGGAGGGCATTATCTTGGGTCTTTTCCAAATTTCCCCTCTACGAATGAAGGTAAAGGTCATGGTAGAAAGTAATAGTTTACCAAATCCAAAGAAAAAGAATGTGTTAGGAATAATCCATCAAACAGGCGCTTAGAGAAATTATCCCCTCAAAAGGGGTTCCTAAGAAGCTGCTTTATTTCAACTTCTAAGGTTAAACATGTCCCCATATAACACATGCCCTCAAGCGACTAGTTGAATTTAGTGATCCAAATTTCATCCTCCTTCAAGAAACCCTAAAAAATTGTGACTCTATAATCAAATGCCTTAAATATCTCTTGGTTGGGTGGAGCTTCTCAGATTTTAATGTTTACGGACGATCTGGGGGGATAGCCATGGTCTAGAAAGCTAGGCACATACACATTTTTAACCTATGGAGCTTGGATTCAAGAATGGGAGCTGAGGCTTTCTATAGGGATCCAAATAAACCTTTCAAACTAATAAATATCTATGGTCCATCTCAAAACCGAAAGGATTTCTAGGAAAATCTCCTAAATAAATATTTTTTTAGGTCCAACTCGTTTTCATTTTTAAATATTTATGGGACTACATCATCATCATTCCAATATATCACCCCCATCGGGGTGGGTAATTGAACCGGTGACTTCACATCAAGGAGTTCCTTAATAGAGAACCCAATCACCGTCTATCCAAGAACCCATGGAATTTAGGTCCAACTCTTTAATTATCAGTGAGGACCTGAATTTTCCCTTGGTTCTTCTGAATCCTAGGGTCCTAGGGAAAGGCTGGACCCCCTCGTTGACTATTTCAGGAATATATTGGATTAGAGTAACCTAGTAGATGTAGTACTAGCCAAAATTGTTCCCATGTATTAGAACCATTGAATATGTGATGATAGGGTGGCTAAGAGAATCAATCGTTTCCTCCTTTAAAAAGCCTTAGTGGATAATTATCCCTTGATCAAACAATGGGCTTGCATAGGGGGAGATTTACACCACTCTCCCATATACTTGGAAATTAAAGGGGTGTCTTAGAAGTTGACTAGTACCTTCAAGATAAATACTCTTGGATAAAAAAAAGAGGTTTTCTTAACTCTTTTTAAATATCAATGACGACCTTTTGACCCCCACTTAGGATGTTCAACTGATTCCCAATTCAAATCCAATTTAAAATTTATTAAACATAAAATGAAAGAGTGGGAAAAGATAAAGAAAATGATTGAAATCCAGGATTTGGTGGATATTGGAAAGTAGCTTCAAGATTTTCCACTCAAGCTGAGGAAGGATTCAAGTCTCTGGGCACCAGAGAGGCTCTCATAAATCTAAAAAAAAGGAAAAAATAACTCGTAACTACCATGGAGGAGGAATGGCACCTAAAAAGTAGGTCCATCTAGCTGGAAAGTAGGGATTAAAATACCAATTTTTTTTCAGACTTTTGCAAAGGGAAGGAAAATACGTAAAACCGCATGGAGCCTCTAAGATAATGCTAGCATGAAGATCTCAAATTTTGAGGTCCTAGCTTCCATGGGGAAGAGTCACTTTGAAAACCTTTTTTGTGCTCCCAAGGGTGACACAATTGTAGAAGTAATCAAAATAAGTCAATTCTTTCCTAGATTACTCGATGAAGAGGAGAGTAGGTAAATCATGGAAGAAGTATCAAAGGAGGAACTTAAATCTGTGTTGCACAAATTCCAGAAATACAAGAGCCCAAGTCCAGATGGGTGGGCTATTGAATTATTTCTGGGTCTATATGATATATTGGGAAAGAATCTCCTAGCAGTGGTTGAATAATCCAGAAAGGAAGGGAGAATGCATCTTGATTATAACTCGACATTTATTGCCCTTATTCCCAAGGTGTACCATCCTATAATCTTTGTCAATTTTCATCCCATTTCCCTCTACAATGAAATATAAAAGGCCATATATAAAATTATTCTTCCAATCTCAAGCCTATCCTCTCTAAATCCATATCCATAAAACGATTTGCCTTTCTGGAGGGGAGGAAAATCCACAAAGCTATTGGAGTGGCTCAGAAGGGTCTGCAAAAAATAAAAAATTAGAAGTTAAATAGGGTTGTCATCAAAATTGACTTATCAAAATCCCATTATAGAGTTAATTGCATTTATCTCAGGCTTATTCTTACCCATGTGGGCTTCAGTCTAGATTTTATCGCTTGGGTTATGAGTTGTATTTAGGAAATATCCTTTTTTGTTCTTATTTATGGTTCAACCTCCCCTTTATTTCATGCCCAAAGAGGGTTATGTTAGGGGTGTTCCCTTTCACCACTATTGTTCTTCCTTGTAGTATATGGGCATAATCATATTTTGGTAGAGACGAAAAGGCATGGGTACTTTCATGGAATATTCATTGCTCAGACGCTTGCTATCACACACCTCCTATTTTTCGATGACATTCTCATATTTTGTAATGGGTCTCTAAGGGAGGTAAACATGTTATCAGAGAATCTTTCACTTTATGGGAAAGCCATGTCTATGACCATAAACAACCACACATCTACTATATCCTATCACAATTTGGACGATGAGGAGATTCGTCATATTACCTTGCTCCTCCTATATGAATCTAAGCCTCTAGAGGAGGGCATGAAGTACTTGGGGTTCAACTTAAACCAAATTTCTAAAAAAAGGAAGATTGGTATTGACTCATTTCCAACGTGGAAAAATAGATGAAAAAATGGTATCTAAGGTGGCTATCTAGGGTTAGTCGTCTAGTCGAGATAAAATCTATTTTAGAAGCAATCCATGTATATTGGATGTCTCTTACATGGATCCCCAAATGTGACCTCGAAAATATTAGGAAAATCTACTCGATCTTCCTCTAGGAAGTTAAGCAGGAACATGGGGTGTTACCTTAGGTTAAATGGGATAAAATTTCCATCCCAAAAATATTGGGAGGCTAGGGATTGAAGAACATTTTCTTGTTTTCAAAAGCCTTGGTTACCAAATGTGGCTATAATTTGATCTCAATGGCAAAGATTATGTACATTAGTAATCACTCAAAAATACATTACTCTAAGTTCATTGGATGATTGGATAATAGGGGTGGAAAAGCCATGAGCCGATATATCAGTGATCTTGAGGGGTGTCCTTAAATATTTTGATATCATTGGTAACAAGTTCGCATGAAGAGTTGGAAGAGGTGGCAAAGTGAGAATTCGCCTCGATCCATGGAATCACAATGGTGAAGGTCATTTGATTCCCCTTCCTCTAATAGAATTTTGAAGAGATAGAGGATACACAAAAATACCTCATATTGGCAGCCTTGCAAATTCATCAACTTGGAGAAAAGGATGGCTCTCTTCTGAAAATATGGGATTAGAGGAGAAGTATAGATATGCGTGGAAAGGATGTCCGCAAGCTTTATCAAATAGTCAAATAAGACTGACATATAAATATGACGAACTATTTTAGAGCATCTCGCCTATGGAAAACTACACCTGCAAGCTTGGATATCTCCCTAATGGATGATATAATTTCAGTAGATAAAAAATGGTGTTGGAAAGTGGTTTGGAAATACGAGTGTCCTTATAAATAAAAAATACTCATGTGGTGTCTAATGGAGAAGAAGGTCCCCACGTGGGATGTCCTACAAAGAAAATTTATGATTTTGTTGGGATGGTGTTCCTTATGTAAAAATAATGATGAAAATGCCATGGATATGTTCATGACATGCTCATTTTACCAGCAGGTATGGAAAGAGTGCAAAAGTGCCTTGGGTCACATAGGCCCATCAGAAGGAGAGGATTTGGAGGATACCTAGAAGGCATTACTCTCAAACCTCAAATGTTATGCTCTAAATTGTCACCCCTTAATTATAGGTTGGGGGGTGAAATTGGCTAGGAATAGGGCCATTTTTCAAGATAAAATCTTGGTACCCGAGAATATATTTGTTGAAGTCCTCACTATCTTAAGTCACTACATACATTCTTGCTGGGTGGATTAGCTTCTCACCCTATCTTAGATGTGATTAACAATAATGTTTTTTTTTTCTCTGGTCAATGGTTGGATATTCTAGACAAAAGAGATTCCTTTTTATGAGCTCACACATCAATTTTTTATCACAAACGGATACACATAGGATGTGTATATGCAAAATGTAATTTTCAATCGTTTCTCAAATGAATGAAATTATAGTTTTTTTTTCCTTTGGAAAAATGACTTGTTGATCATTATATTAGGCTTAGACATTATTGAAAAATGCATTAGAGAAGAAAACATGAAGTTTTCATGCATTTTACCTCCTTTTTTAGGGTTGAAAACAAGGATTTATTTTTGTTAGATACCTTTGTAACCATCAAAAGTTGAAATTTAATCTCTAGTTTACTCTTTAATTTATATTCATTTTATATTCGTTATTCACAATTATTAAGACTATATTTATTGATATTATAAACTATTGTATTGCTACAATTTTTTGAATTAAAACCCTATTTTATAAAAACCTTGAGTATTTTTCGTGATTTGGTGTGTTTGGGAATAATTTGGGACTCTTTAGGCCACCATGGAACTTACATTAACTTATATCTCCCTTGAACCCACATATGGATTTTATTCCTTCATCTACCATAAACCATAACTTGTTATACCTTTATCTAATGGATTTACATTAAAGGATTCTTAGGGGCACTTATCTTAAGATATTGGGTTGCTTCATCCCTATCCTTACTAAAGAATCCTCCCTTGTGTTGGACTGCGTCTAAAGAGAGGGATGTTGTGATCACTGTTTCTTAAAAATGATAAGAAACTAATAATTATAGTCCACTTCAAGGGGGAAACCTAATTTACAATAAATAAAATGAACAAGACAATATTTGATGATCCTAATACTAAGTCTACTTTGTGTGTCTATATATATATATAAATATATATATATTATAATAAAATGGGACCATGAGGGGTTCTAACATACATAACAATACAACAATAGAAGTAAGCACTCAATATTAGGGCTTCATTAGGGGTTATTGGGTTAACATGGGACTTATATAGGGCTTAACATGTGCCTCCACTTAAAACACATGTTTTCATCAACACTTGACTATATGTGGGTGTTTCTGCATGAACAAATCATCTTCCCATGTCGCTTGTTCCACTGGTAGGTTCTTCCAATTGATGAGTTACTTAGTAATCACTTGATTTATTAGCTGCTTAGTACTTGTTTCCAAAATTGTTTCTAGTTATAGTATAATTTCCCTTCTTCATTAATCTATATATAATATTTTGTATTGGGATGTTATAACCAATTACCTTATTTAAGTAAGAAACATGGAAGACTTGATGTACATATGAAGATGGAGGAAAATCCAATTTGTAAGTCATACTTCCAATCCTTTACAACACTTTATAGGGGTATAACACCTCATATCTAATTTATTGTCTTTCTTAATTTAAGGAACATATAATAATATGGTTGCAGTATCACAAATATCCAATCCCCCACTTCAAATTTCTTTTCACTACGATGTTGATCTTCTTGTTGTTTCATCGTATTTTATGCCCTAATGGAGTTTCCCTTCAACAATGTGGGAATCTCTTGTTTGTGTTGGATGTGGTCCTCTACTACTTGAGCCTTTATGGTCCCTTTCAAGGGTGATGTTATGGATGGGTATTATATCTACAAAGTGCCATAAATGGTGACATTTTTGATGAAGTATGGAAGGATGTGTTGTACCACCCTTCTACCAAGGGAAACCATTTGACCCATTATGTATGTTTATCAAATGCAAAGAAAAATTGATATCCTTCTAAACATTTATTCACAATCTCAGTTTTCCCATAAGATTGAGGATGGTAAGACAATCTATGAGCCAATTGGCACCCAAAAAAGAAAATAACTCAGTTTAAAAATTTCCAATGAAAATTGGATCTCTGTAGCTCACAATAATCTTTGGTATTCCATGCATATTTTGGACAATTTACATGAATTCTTATGTGACAATAATCACTTTAAAAGTATGGGAATGAGAGAAAAAATAAGGCATACTTTATCATTCGATCTACCACTACCATAATGACACTCTTTCCTTTAGATTTGGGTAAACCTATAATAAAATCCATTGAAACTTCTTCCCAACAATGGCTTGGTATGGCTAATGGTTGAAGGAGTGTAATGTCCCATAATAATAATAAAAATAATAAATAAATAAATAATAAGTCAATAATAGTAAATACATGCTAAATAATAAAGATAATAATAATAATAAATAAATAAAATAGTAAATAATAAAGCAGAGTTGTAAATAAAAGTATATAGATGTAAACTATAAAATTAGTAAAAATAAGTGAAGTTAACAAAAATATAAAGGAATAAAATAAGAAAGAGTTAAACTAAGAAAACTATAAAAAATATGTAAGGTTAACAAAAAGTAAAAAGGAATAAAATAAGAAAGTGTTAGGTCCCTATATTAATAGTGTAGTCCCCTATTGTTGTTAGTGTAACCCCCTTATTTTTATTGTTATACCCCTGTAGCCCCCATATTGTTATTATTGTGCCCCATAAAATCCACTATTGTTATTGTTGTGCCCTTACATTATTATTGTTAGGTCGGCTAGGATTATATTGCGACCCCATGGACTCCTATATATAGAAAGGAGGTTTTTTCATTTGTATCATCCAAGAATTGTTCATTTATGTAATGTAAAGGAGGTTTCCCCTTTGAAGTGGCTGATTTCTACGGCATTGATCTCTCTTTTATTCTATTTCGTGAGCTAGTTTCATAACAATTGGTATTAGATCTTTGGATTCTAGGGTTTCGCTGCTTCAAACAGGTCATCGTGGAATTTTCGCTATAATTATTTTTCTACGAAGGTTTAGAAGCTAAAAAAAACTGAGAAATTTTGTGTAAAAATTTCAGATCTTGGTTTGCAATATTTTTGGAGATATGATTCGTGGAAGTTAGGGTTTTTGCATGCTCCCGAATTTCATCTCAAAGAGGTGACCTTGGGAAAATAGTCATAATTATCTCTTTGAGCATCAGATTGGAATTCTGTAAGATGTGGCCGAAAGAAAACGGACTGTAGTTTCCTGTATATCAATTTCAAAGCCGAAGGACGAAACTGTGACACGTGGCATGCCACACAATTTTGCGTTACTGAACCAATCCATAATTAGGTCATTGTGGGATATTGGGCATAACTTTGTCTTGAAGAATCAAAATCAAGTTAGACCTATGGCATTGGAAAGAAGATTTAGAGGGCTAAAAAATGACTAAAGATAAAATATCAGGGATTCGAAATTACAGAGATACATTAGTTTCAATACCGATCTCCTCAAAAGCAAAAAAAAAGGTGTGTATTGTTTTTCAAATTGCATAAGTCTTGTTTGAAAAATTAGTTTGAAGTGATTCCAATGGAATATTGAAGCATAGATATTAGTATTGGGTTATAAAATCCCCTTTAAAAATAATTGAACATCGATTAAGCCCTCATAAGGCTCTACTATGACTCATGAAGAGAAATAAGTGCAACATGATATATCAAAATTACAAGAGAAAGTGAAAAAACTTTCGCTCTAGCAAAGAGCAACAAAAAACGAAATGGACGTTTTGAAGAAAGGTGTGGAAGCGAATATGGATGGTTTGAAGAAAGGTGTGGAAGCTAAGATGGATGGTTTGAAGAATAAAATGGAAGACATGGAAGAAAAAATGGAAGACATGAAGAATGATCTAAAAGCAGACATGGAATGATTGAAGGAAGTTTTGACAAAGTTGATACAAGAAATGCTTCCTAATGGCAAAAATATAGTAGAGGAAACTCATGATGAGAACAAAATAAATGTTAATCGTGATTTCATAAACTCTAATGTTGGATTTAAGACCCACCATAATCCAAAGATCGATATGAGGAAGTTTTATGGCAAGGATCCTGTAACATGGATACTGCAGATGGAGCAATATTTTAATCTCAATAATGTTCAAAACACAGAAAAGGTATGCATTGAAACTTTATATTTAGAACAAAATACATTTTTATGGTATCGATGAATTTGCTCCTGTAAAAAAATTGTCACTTGGTCAATTTTTATGGAGGAAGGATATCACATTATGAGGATACAAAGTGCAACACCTTCTTTAGCCAATTGATAAATCTCAAAGAAAAGGGTTCAGTGGTGGAGCACATTGAGGAATTCCAAAAATGTAATATAAGGGTAACTGGTATTCTAGAGGAAGACATGATTGATGGCTTCATAGGGACCTTAAAGGATAATGTCCAACATGATGTTCACCTTTGTGAACCTGATATTCAGGTTGGAAAGAAAAATTGAATGTAAAATTATGGCGAAAAGGAAGCCTACCACTCACATCTATAAATATGTAAGTGTTGTTACTCCTATAATTCAAAATCCTACAAGGTTGACACCACAACAATTGGAAGAAAAAAGAGCAAAAGGGATTTTCTACAGTTGTGATAGAAGATACACTAAAGGTAATAAGTGTGCTGAGAAGCAATGATTTTACATATATTGTGAAGAGGAGGAAGAAAATGAAAAATAAACTTCAAAAGAAGAGGATATACACCAGGAACCAACCCTAGAGAAAGAAGAAATGAGTCCGACCATATCTTTCAATGTATTGGCATGAATTACCACTCCTAAAACTCTCAATATAGAAGGACATATCAAGAAGAAAAAGGTAATAGTGTTGATTGATTCGGGTAGTACCCATAATTTTATTCATTGTAAGGTAGCCAAGGAATTGAATTGATTCCTATACCGAGCACCAAAGTGTAAAGTGATGGTTGCAAATGGAGGAACTATAAATTTCTCTGGAAAATTCCATAATACCAAGCTAACCATGATGGAATATGTATTGAATATTCCAATGCTTTCCATTCCAATGGGAGGTGCTGATGTTGTACTAGAAGTACAATGGTTACAATCTTGAATTTTGTTTTGGAAGGAAAGGAAGTTGAATTACAAGGTATCACAGGTAAGCAAGGAAATATAATAAGCTCTAATGTCATGGAAAAGCTTCTAAAGAAAGAACAATGAGGGTTAATTACACAATTATGCTCATTAGAAGTTCGAACATCAAAATAATTTATTTCACCAGATCTCCAAAAATTCTTGGACAATCATTCCAAGGCATTTGAAACTCCCAAACGAATCCCACCTATTCGTGATCATGATCATGCTATTCATTTGATTCCAGGAAGTGTTCCTCCAAACCTTAGGCCTTACTGATATCCTTATGTCCAAAAGAGATAAATTGAACGTAAGATTGCAGAAATGTTAGAGGTTGGTATAATTCAACCTAGTCAACGTTCTTTCTATGCTCCAATAGTATTGGTGCACAAGAAGGATGGATCATGGCACATGTGTCTGGATTATAGGGAGCTCAATACGCTCACTATTAAAGATAAGTTTCCAATTCCTATGATTGATGAATTATTGGATGAATTACATGGAGCAATTTATTTTACCAAGTTGGATCTTCGTTTAGGATATCAACAAATTAGAATGAATATTGAAGATATTCTGAAAACAAAATTTTGAACTCATGAGGGTCATTATGACATTTTGGTCATGCATTTTTGCCTTACCAATGCACCTTATCCATTTCAAGGGTTGATGCATTCCATTTTCAAACCCTTAGTAAATTTTTGTTAGTATTTTTTGATGATATACTAATCTACAATAGGTCTTGGAAGGATCATGTTTAACATGTTTATAGGGTGCTCAAACTATTGGAGGAGAGACAATTATATGCAAAAGCCTCCAAATGTTTTTTTGGAGTACAAGAGGTGGAATATCTGGGTCATATTGTATCTTAGGAGGGTGTTAAGGTAGACCCTAACAAATTTAAATCCATTAAGGAATGGAAAGTCCCCATAGCCATAAAGTAGTTGCGAGGATTTCTCAGGTTAATAGGGTATTATCACAAGTTTTTTAAGAATTATGGGAGAATCTCAGCACCTCTAACAACATTATTGAAGAAATATGCATTTTCACGGACTCCTAAATCAACTAAGGCCTTTGAACATCTTAAAGAGGCAATGTGCCTAACACCAGTCTTAGTTACGCTAGACTTCACAAAAACCTTTATTGCGGAATGTGATGCCTCAGGAAATGGAATTGGTGTTGTTTTAATGCAAGAAGGAAGACCCATTGATTTTGAAAGTCGTCCAATCAAAGGAAAGCATTTACAAAAAGCTATTTATGAGAAGGAAATGTTGGCAATACTACATGCACTAAAGAAATGACAACCTTAACTAATGGGGATACACTTGAAGGTAAAAACTAATCATGATATCTTAAATACTTTTTGGAACAAAGAATATCTTCAGAAGAGAAGCAAAAATGGGTCACAAAGATGTTGGGTTATGACTTTGAAATCATCTACAAAAAAGGGAAGCTAAATGTTGTTGCAGATGCACTCTCAAGAAAGGATGAAGAGGTGGAAACATTTCTTTGTTCCATTTCAATTATCCAACGAAATTGGATAACCGAAGCAGGGGATGAATGGAAGAATGACGAAGAAGTGTGGACACTCCTAGTACATATGATACATTTAGTTGGACAAATGATTCCTTATGGTACAAATATCGCTTATATCTTTGTAAGAATTCCCAAATAAAACAAAATTTCTTTTGGAATTGCACACCTCTCCCTTAGGAGGACACTCAAGATTTTTAACAAATTTCCACAAGGTGAAGAAATAACTTTTCAGGGATGACCTTAAATCTGATATTCAAAATTTTGTGGCAGAAAGTTTGGTTTTCCAGCAAAATAAAATTGAGAAAATTAAGACCCCGAGTCTTCTACAACCTTTATCCAATCCAAGTAAACTTTTGGAGGAGGTTTCAATGGATTTTATCACAGGTTTACCTAAGTCTGAAGGAAAGAGTGTGATCACGGGGTTAGTTGATATAATTACCAAGTATGCACACTTTTGTGCATTATCTCATCCATTTAAAGTAAGTACAATTTCTATTACATTTATGGAAACAATTCAAAAGCTACATGGAATCCAAAAGATTATTGTAAGCAACAGAGATTCCATTTTTACTGTAAATTTTTGGACAAAATTATTTTCTTGTTTGGGTACTCAACTAGCTCATAGCTCATCTTACCATCCTCAATCCGATTGGAAAACTGAGATAGTGAACAAATGTTTGGAAGGATATCTTCGTTGTTTTGTACTTGATAAAAAAACACAATGGGTCAAGTGGTTACCTCTGGTTGAATGGTGGTATAACACTTCCTTCCATACTGCAGCAAAAATGACCCCATTTATGGCACTTTATGGATATCATCCACTGTCCATCACATCACACTTAAGAGAAAATTCTAAGGTTCAAGCAGTGGAAGATCACATCGAGCATCAACAAGAAGTTCTCCAACTCTTAAAGGATAACCTAAATTTGGTACAAAATTGAATGAAACAACAGGCAGATCAACATCACATCGAGAGAAGTTTTAATGTAGGAGACTGGGTATTTTTACGACTACAACCATACAAACAAATGTCCCTCAAGCAAGCTAAGAAGGATAATAAATAATCAACAAAGTACTATGGTCCTTACAAGGTGTTGCAAAATATTGGTACTATGGCATACAAATTGGAGCTTCCTACTTCTTCTCGAGTGCACCTACTTTTCCATGTTTCATGCTTAAAGAAGGTTATAGGTGACACAATTCCAGTTCAAAAAATATTTTCAGAACTTTTTGAGGAAGGGAAAATCATATTGGAACCTGAATTAGTCATGGAAACAAGAAATTGACAACTACAAAATCGATCAATTTCAGAGTATCTCATCAATTGGAAGAACTTACCCACTGAAGATTCCACACGTGAGGATGATAATTTTATATAGAAGCATCCAGAGCTACTCAAGGGTTGAGGACAACATTTTTTTGAAGGAGAGGGGCATGTTAGGTCCCTATATTACTAGTGTATTCCATTATTGTTGTTAGTGTAACCCCCTTATTTTTATTGTTGTACCCCTGTAGCCCCCATATTGTTATTATTGTGCCCCATAAAAGCCACTATTATTATTATTGTGCCCTTACATTAGTATTGATAGGTCAGCTAGGATTATATTGTGACCCCATGGACTCCTATATATAGAAAGGAGGGTTTTTCATTTCTATCATCCAATAGTTGTTCATTTATGTAATTTAAAGGAGGTTCCCCCTAGAAGTGGCTAATTTCTAAGGCGTTGATATCTCTTTTATTCTATTTTGTGAGTTGGTTTCATAACATAAAGAGTTAAATAAAGAGAAACATTAAATTATTTAAAACTTAAAATAAATAAATAAAGGTTGCATGTTGACACAGGGAATGTCTGCATGTAGTTACCTTTTCGTTGTTTGGTCTATTTAATAGACGCCGAGGAAGATGAGATTCATCATTCCTTCATCCATCCTCTTGGGAGAAAAGTTTTGTGAGACAAAGGATTCCCTAGTAGTAGTACGTTGATTGATGACTCGAGGGTGGCCAGCTGTAGAAATATTATGTGCAACCGAGCCTACAGTTTGGTGGAGAGTCATCCCCAAAACTTTGTTGCGGTTAGCGGGATTCAAATAGCGTTCAACTCCAAAATCACAAGTAAGAAATATCGTCGCTATAGGTAAGTTTTCTCTACTCATGTTTTTTGGAATTTCTATGCTAATTAGTTGAATAGTTGTGCATGGATTATCAACTGCATATTTGACATAATTGGTTGCATATTTAATTTTAGGGTTGTTTACTGGTTATTATAGAAGATTTATAGAAAACTTCACTAAAATAGCATCTCTACTCTTCAAATTGCTTACCAAAGACTGTGAATTCAGATGGGATCCTGATTGTCAATCAGCCTTTGAAACTTTGAAAACAAGAATATCTGAAGCACCTATCTTGAGAGGACCAAATTGGAAACTCCCTTTCCATATTTCTACGGCTGCTTCAGATACAGCTCTAGGAGCTGTGTTGGGTCAAAAAGATTTAGTTCCTATGCCATTTATTATACCAGTAAAAATTTGACTCCCACAGAGTTGAACTATACTGTGACTGAAAAAGAGTTTTTAGCTGTTGTTCATGCAATTAATAAGTTTAGACATTACATAACAGGCTATGAAACTTTTATTCATACTGACCATTCTGCAATTAGATATTTGATGAACAAACATGTTACTAATGGCAGAGTGACAAGATGGCTTTTACTTTTGCAAGAATTCAATATTACTGTGTTGGATAGACCAGGAAAACAGAATACAGTAGCTGATTTCTTGTCTAGGATTCAGAATACTAAAGAAGATTCTCCTGTAGAAGATAAGTTTCCCGATGAATACTTGTTTGCAGTAACTATTAAGACCCCTTGGTATGCAGATATTGCTAACTATTTGGTTACAAGGAAACTACCTTCACATTTATTTCCAAGTGAAAAACGAAAAATTATTCAGGAGAGTTCAAAATATTCATGGATTTCTAACGAATTGTTTAAAACAGGGCCAGATCTTGTGATCAGAAGATGTGTCAGGGAAGATGAAATGCCTGATATTCTTAAGGCATGTCATGATGAACCATGCGGCGAACACTTTGCGGACAAAAGGACGGCCTATAAAATCCTTTCCTTGGGATATTATTGGCCTTCTCTCTTCAAAGATGCAAAACAATATGTCAAAAGGTGTGATAGCTGCCAAAGAGTAGGGAAACCTACCCTTTCAAATGAAATGCCATTGCAAACACAGGTACTCATTGAACCCTTTGAAAAATGGGCTTTAGATTTCATTGGACCTATTAATCCACTATCCAAGCAAAAGAAGTATATATTGGTTTGTACTGATTATGTTACTAAATGGGTAGAAGCCAAAGCATTAGTATCTGCTACTGAAAATTCAGTTGTTCATTTTCTTTATGAGGATATTTTTACTCGCTTTGGTGTTCCAAGAGAAATTGTGACAGATCAGGGGAGCCAATTCACATCCAATTTGGTGGAGAAGTTGATGGAAGAATACAAAATCAAGCACAAAAGATCTACTCCTTACAATCCGCAAGCAAATGGTCAAGTGGAGTCCACAAATAAAGTTCTTGAAAGTATCATCACCAAAACTGTTCATCTACATAGAAGAGATTGGGCAGAAAGGCTTCCTGAAGCCTTATGGGCCTACAAAACTACATGGAGGAATACAACAGGACATTCTCCCTATGAACTTGTTTATGGGAAAGAAGTCTTGCTCCCCATTGAGTTCCAAGTCAAGACCTTCAAGATAGCAGTTCAGTTGGGGATGGACTTATCAGAAGCCCAAAAGCATAGAATGGAGCAGTTGAATGAGCTAGATGAGATCAGACAAGAAGCAATTTTAAGAACCGATCTAGTTCAATATCAAAGAGCTAAATGGCATGACAAGTACATCAAAGAGAAGAAGTTTCAAGAAGGAGATTGGGCATTGTTATTTGATTCCAAGTTTAAAGATTTTCAAGGAAATTTTCAGACTCATTGGCTTGGGCCATATGAGATTGACAAGATCTTTAGCAATGGAGCGGTAAGAATCAAGACCATTGATGAGTTTCAAACTCCTCTTATTGTGAATGGCCATAGATTGAAAATTTATCATAAGCCACTCTCAAAAGATGATTTTGTCAAAATGTTTCAAGAAAGTTCTGCAATCAGGCTGGTACAGAAGAATTCTTCTTCTTCACCAGCCTAGCTTTAGTTCTTTTCAGTTAAAAAAAAAAATTAAAAATAAAAAAAATAAAAAAAATGGTATAATCCTGAAAACCAATCACTGATTGGCAGTCTTATACAGAAAATATAGGGTGAAAATCAGGAACCCCTGACACTCTATATTTTCCAAAAAAAAAAATCTCTCTTTCATTTCACAAATTTTGT
>CM076582.1:1105833570-1106027825 GCA_034641835.2 Pinus albicaulis | reverse complement strand
GTTGTTAAAAGGAGCCTTAGGGTCTTTATAGTATCTCTTTTAATTTGTTGGTATACCACGCATTTTGCCACAAATATTTGCACATTTCCTTTAGTACCTTCCAAAAAAAACATTCTTGATCCTATGGTATGTCTTCAATAACCCTGAATGTCCTCCTATAGGGGAAGTGTGTAATTCCAATAGGACCTTGTGTTTGAGATGAGAATTCTTACATAAGTATAAGAAATTTTGATACAATAACAAATAAATTTTCTATGTAAATTTCTCTACTACATCAAGGTCCTCCTATAGCTATTTAATGATCTTGCATATATTCTCATCTTGTTTCCATTCCATCTTTGTTTCTTCCACCTAGTTAGATTGTGGAAAGGAAATAACACATATTAAACCATTTATGTCATCCTCTTTCATTAAGAGTGCATTTTCCACAATATTTTGTTTCCAATTTTCATATATAATCTCAAATTCATAACCAAACATATTTCTGACCCATTTTTTCTTCTCTTCTGAATATATTCTTTGCTCCAAGAAGTAATATAGACCATCATGATATGTTTTGACTTTGAATCGTCTTCTTATTAGGTATGGACGCCATTTATTAATTTCATGTAGTATGGCCAACATTTATTTTTCATATATGGGTCTAAGTAAGTTATTTCCTTTAAGTTTTCTACTTTCAAAGGCAAGATTCCCTCATTCTTGAATCAAAATTTCACTAATGCCATGGCCTCAGGCATCACACTCCATAATGAATAATTTCGTGAAATCAAGTGTCGCCAAGATGTGAGTTTCACACAAAGCCTCTTTAACTCCTTTAAATGATTTGGTTGATTCTTTAGTCTAAGATAATGAATCCTCCTTTAATTTTTTTATAAAGGTGCTTCTATTTGACCATAATTCTTGACAAATTCGAAGTAATATCCTGTCAATCCTAAGAATCCTTTGATTTTCTTCAAGGTATTTGAGATTGGCCATTCCCTCATAGTTTTAATTTTGTTAAGATCCATCCTGACACCATTGTGTGATACAATATGACCCGAATATTCCACTTCTTGAACCCCAAAGGAACACTTGAAAGACTTTGCATATAGTTTTTGTTCTTCAAATAGTGTCAAGACACTGTCAACATGTTGTACATGCTTTTCCAAATCTTTGTTGTAAATTAGTATGCCATCAAAAAATATTAGCACACATTTTCTGAGGAAGGGTTTGAAAATATAATTCATCAAGATTTAAAATGTTGAAGGTGCAACTACAAGTATAAATGGCATAATAAAAAACTGATAATGACCTTCATTTGTTCTAAAGGTTGTTTTGGGAATGTATTTTTTCCTCACTCCAATTTGATGATATCTAGAATGAATATCGAACAGTTAGTAAAGAAATTTTCTCCATGAAATTCATCTAACAATTAATCAATGAAAGGAACAGGAAACTTATCTTTGACTATATTTGATTGGAATCAGAAACTCCATGAACCATGATTTTTTATAACCATCACCACTAGTGAAGAGAAAGCACTCTAGGTAGGCTGAATGATGCATGACTCTTACATTTCCTGAACCATACGCTCAATCTCACTCTTTTTTGCATGTGGATATCTATAAGGACTAATGATAGGTGGTACACTTCTAGGTTGCAAATGAATAACATGGTCATGATCTCAAATAGGTGGAAGACCCTTGGGAATTTCTCCAAATACCTTTGCATGATTTTTGATAAATTTTTGAAAATTCACTAGAGCAAAGGATATAAATGTTTGAACATCTAATGAAATTTTTTTTGAAACTACACCTTGGTGTCCCTTCTTTAGAATCTTTATCATGCTATTATAACTTATCACTTTACTGGGTTTCCCTTGGATACCTCTAAGCTCAATTTCCTTTCCTTCTGAGACAAATATTATGACAATATCTTAGAAATTAGGGGCCACTATTCCTAATGATTGTAACCACTAGACCCATAATAAAACATCAACACCACCCATTTGTACTTAAATCATGGTACTAACCAATAAATACTCCCCCATATTTAGCTTAATATCTTTTCACTTCCTTGAACAATTTATGGTACCTCCATATGAAATCATCAGTTGAAATTCTTGTGTTGGATATACAAAGCAATTAAGAAGTTTTTCTAATTTGTAATTGATGAAGTTATGGGTACTATCTGAATCAATCAATACTGCTACCCTTTTATTTTTGACATATCCTTCTATCTTTAGGGTTTGTGGAGTATTTATGCTAATGAATGCATGAGAAGAGATTGTTGGAGTAGTTTCTCCTAGATCTAGATCTTGTGAAGTTTCCACTTGTTTATCTTCTTCATCTTCACAATTTATGTAGAATAAATTATTCTCATTTAATTTATGCCCTTTACTATACGTGTTGTCATAGTTGAAACATAGTCCCTTTTCTCTTCTTTCATACATTTGCTAAGGAGAAAATCTTATCAATTTTGGAAAGGGAGCATGATTTTATCTATAGTTATTAGGGACCCGTTTTATAGTGGCCATAGTTGTACTTTAAAATTTCCTTACCAAAATAAAAGCCTACTCTAAAGATTTAGGTTCAAAGGGAAACGACTCATGTTTGATGTTATCCTTTAAAGTTCCTCTAAATAGGTCTAAAAATTTATCCTCTGAAATATTCTTTATCTCAAGACTCAACTTTTGGAATTCTTAAATATGCTCTGTCACTGGACCTTTTTATTGAATATTTACCAATTGACTAAAGAATTTATTACTCTTAATATCCCCATAATGTACTATCAATTCCTCTATTAAAATGGACCAATAGTTAACATAATCCTTTTTTATTCACAAAGTCATTGATACTATATATGCTGGTCTCATTCTAAAAAAATGGTTGCAATATTTACCTTTTGTAGAAAATATAACAATGGGATTCAATCTGATTTTTTAATGTACTAAAAAAAAATACTGAATCCTTCTACAATTTGTAGAAACAAAACACAATCGCACAATCACATAACAAGTAAGAGAAAGAAAAAATCAATTGCACAACAAAAGATGTATCTGGGGAAATAAAATTCTCAAAACCCCGCTATCTATATATTACATAAAGTCAAGATCATGAAAAAATACAATGTTGTTCCTCACACTGAGAAACCTCTGCACTTTGCTGGTCGTCTCACTCTGATCCTACATGAATATGACATACAATCTAAGCAAAATTGGTCCAATATTTAACCTTTTGATTGCCTCTTCCTGGTTTGCCTTGCTTACGCATTCTTGTGCTAATTGATCCCCTATTACTTAGGAAAATCCAAATTAATGGTTTCGGAATACCTTCAAGCCTTCCCGATGATGTCATGCATGACCTGTAACTAGTTAAACTGATTTTAACTCAAACAATTGATTTAACTAATTACAAATCACAAATAATTGTAACTAGTCCCCCTAAAATCATGGGATAACTCTACATGCCTTCACTCTAACCCTCAACTCAAATTTCCTAGGCTAATTCAGTCTTCCTGACTCAGTTAACTAATACAAGCTGTCATGAGATGAAATTACAATTTTCCTTCCAATTTAATTAAGGGAAAATTAAATCAGAAGTCCCCTATGGTGCCATTTCTGGGCGCCATTTCAAGATGCCATTTTCAATGTTTCTTGTTTCCAATTTCAACACTCCCTCTCAACAAGAAAGAAATTAAATCTATCCCAATCCGATACCTTTGGAATGTTCTGCATGCAACACTAATCTAGTGTTTTTTTCTCTTGCAACTCCTAAAAATGAATAGCCTCCAAAAGATTAAACCAATATGATGCATCTATCATCAGAGTGCCCGACTGCTACCAGTTACCACAATGTCTACTGAAAACTCTGTGATGCTGCTAACTCTGCATTTGTGCCATCTGCGCTGCTGGAAACTCTGATATGCTCTCCAGTATCTGAAATATGTCACTCTGATTTCTGTCTTTCTCACATCTGACTGCATCAATCCTACTGATACTTCCTTCTACTATGTATTGTGGGCCCCCCATAGCCAGGTCTTATCCATGAGACAAGACATCTCAATGGATCCTACCCAAATTTATTCTCTTGGTATTATGTCTTCACATCACCCCACCTCTCACCTGGAGGTATGGTTGCATGTGCTCCCTCTGCCCTTCTAGATCGAAATTTCCTAGGTCTCTACTTGAGTGGATGCATCGACTCAGTCTCCTCTATGCTTCTCCAATTGTGGCTGCTCCACAACCTTCTGAGACTGCTTCTGAGGCTGCAAGTTAAGAGTTAATTTATGATCCCTCTCAACCACCAAGTCACTAACCTATGCTTTGCTCCTCAAAGCTTTGCACACATATTCAACCTCGAGAGAATATAGGTTCTTGAATCATACACCAATTTGTTTCACCTATCTCATGGAAATGTGTGTAAGGAACACATTTAATTTTCTAAATATGACATCATAACCACGATCTTCCAATACTGTTATGGAGACATGATTATTATTTAGTCCTAGAACATACAAAACATATGTCAGTTGGAGAGGGGAGCTAGACTCCCTATGAAAGGTAACTGTACCTATATTGGTCGCACTATAACCCTCATCATATCCAAACTCTATGTTTTGTTGAAGGTCCTTCTCTCCAAGTCACTAAAGTGATCTCTATTCCCCATCATATGGAACGAGGCACCAATGTCTAGATACCACATGCATCCCATTACAGTGCTGGCCATGCATGCAATGGGATCAAAATCAAGTTCGAACTATGAAGCTAGCCCTTCACTTGCTGCTGCAACAACATTCTCCTTCTTGCTTGCCTTCTGTGGACATTTCAAGGCATAGTTCTCGTGTTCATGACAGTGAAAACACTTGACCTTGGAAAATTCTCTCTTGCCCTCTTCGCCTTAGGAATTATTTCCCTTAGCTTTCTTTCATTTTCTGACCAATGAAAAATATTCTTCTATTTCTGTGTCATAGGTCTCGTCTCTGGTGCTCCGACTTATCTCTTCTTGTACTAAGTCATACCATAATTGCTCCCAGTCTGGTAGCTTCTCCCTCCCATTCACAAAGTCCTAGTAACTATGCCAACTCTTGGCAAGGCCTAGAAGAGTTAGGCCCACCAAATCATCTTGAGTTATTTTCACACCAACACTTCCAATCTCATCTCAACATTGAGTGAACTTCGTCAAGTATTTTGGTATCGTCTTTCCCTCATCCATCTTGATTTTTCTGAGCTTGTCTTTCAGTTCCAACTTCCTGTGGTCACTGCTATTCTGAAACAGATCTATCAAGGCCTTCCACATAGCATATGGTGTCACCTTCCCATGGAGACTCGAGACAATATGATCTCTAACTCCTTCTAACAAGATCCTTCTCGTATTTTCTACCTTCTTCTTCCATGCATCAAGAAGTTGAGTATCTGTTGTTGTGGGCTCGAGAATATCACTGTCTATGAATTCCTTCAGCCTGTTTTCTTTGAGCACTGCCTCCATTGTGTCCTTCCATGCTATGTAATTCAAATTTCCCTCAAGGTCATATTCGAATCTCAAGACATTGAAAGACATCTTGATCTTCTGTTGGGTCCTGAAGAATAAATCTGGAAATTCGAACCTGTTAAAAAAAAAATCTGTTCTTCTCTTCTATTGTGATTCCTGGTGCTCTGATACCATGTAGAAAATATGATAATGGGATTAAATATGATCTTGTAATATACTAAAACAAATTACTGAATCCTTCTACAATTTGCGGAAACAAAACATGATCGCATAATCACATAACAAGTAAGAGAAAGAAACAATCAATCTCACAACGCAATATGTATCTACGGAAAGAAACTGATCAAAACCAGGCTATCTGTATATTACATAAATTCAAGATCATGAAACAATACAATGTTATTCCTCACACTGAGGAACCTCTGCACTTTGTTGACTGTCTCACTCTGATCCTGCTTGAATCTAGCATACAATCTAAGCAAAATCAGACTAGTATTTAACCTTTTTCTTGCCTTAGCCTAGCCTACCTTAATTACCCATTCTTGGGCTAATTGAGCCCCTATTAATTAGGAAAATCCAAATTAATGATAGTGAAACACCTTCAAGGCTTCTTGATGACCTCATGCATGATCTGTACAATTTTCTAATTATGCAACTGATAAATCTCTTCCCTTTAACCTTAGTCTCAAATGGGCCTTCCTTAGAACTGACATGCAACAACTATTTATAGAAAATTATCAGTTAATTTATTTATCACTACTTGTGAATTAAATCAGATTTAATTCACTGGACCTCTCAATAGCTCATCTCTCAGTTAGAACTAGTTAAATTGATTTTAACTCAAATAATTTTGTGAACTAATTACAACTCACAAATAACTGTAAATGGCCCCCCCTAAAATCACAAGATAACTCTACATGCCTCCTCTCTGACCCTCAACTTGAATTTCCTAGGCTAACTTAGTCTTCCTCACTCAGTTAACTAATACAAGTTGTCATGAGATGAAATTACAATTTTTCTTCCAATTTAAATAAGGGAAAATTAAATCAGAAGCCCCCTATGGTGCCATTTTATGGGTACCATTTCTGGATGCCATTTTCAATGTTTCTTGTTGCCAATTTCAACACCTTTTGTAAGGATTCCACTTGGTATAGATCAAAGTATTGCTCCATTTGAAATATCTATATTACAATATCATTACCATCAAATTTCCTCATATCAAACTTCATAATATAGTAGTTCCTTGATGTCGACTTGAAGTCGTAATGATGTGGATCTTGGATTGAAAATTTATGATTATGGTTTTGAAATTAAAAATATTTTACTCTCCAATTGTGATAGCATACTCCCCATATGATATTTATTCTCAAAAACATGCTTCTCCTTATCTTCACAATTTCCTTGGATCTCCACATTCCTTTTAGGAAGCCTCTCCAAGAGAAGGTTTTCCATGGCAATCATGGATTTTTGCATTTTTTCCTTATTTTAATTCATCTTATTTTCAATTTCTCTTTCAAGTTTTTATTGAGAACCTGATAAATCCACCTTTTTCAACATACTACTGTCCATTTCATTAACTTTCTTCTCTTATTGAGATTAACCTAAATTCTAAGTCTTCACTTTCTTCATGAGTTAAGGATGGCATTTCAATATATCTATATATATATATATATATATATATATATATATATATATATATAATTAATGTAGTAGATTTCTTTGGAGGCATTTTTATAAAATAATAACATCCCTCCTCTTTATTGCAACAAAAATAAGGGGATATTCAAGAAATGGTTAGCTAATTAGTAAACTATGTACCTTAATTTGGAGAATATAGATAGATTGGATATATATATATATATATATATATATATATATATATGAGATTAGAGTAATTTTGGATATAAAAATTTGTTCTATAATACTCTGATATGTAGTTTCTACAATTCCATAGGTGGGAAATGAATGTGATGTTTCAAATGAAAGTTATAGTAAATTTCCCAAAACTTATTGATTTTTTGGCCTCTCCCCACATGAAAACTTGTCTAGTGTGCCATGTGTCAAATTCATGAAATATAATTATGGAACTTGTCCTTGTGGTACTTCTATATGTCTCTTAAAATTCTTGAAGATTTCACAGCCTGAAAATTTCCAGAAAAGAAGATATAAAAAAAATAACAAGCTTGCATGTTTAAAATTTATAGCATGATTGTTCAAAAACCATAAATTCCATAGGATATAACTCCAAAATTATAGAAAAAAAATTAAAAAAATGGAACCATCTATTCCCTGCCTTAATATGGTCCAAGTTTCACTTTATGAAACCTTAAAGAAAAAAAGGTTATAACACAAATTCTAAATTGACCTATTTGAGACTAACTTATGGAGCATACAAAAACCCTCACTTGGAGCATATATTTGAAAATAATATAGTATCAAGAACTGTAACTTGAACCAAATATTCACTACAATTGCACTTCAATGTGGTCCAAGTTTCATGATATGAAGCCTCACAAAAAAAAAAGTTATTTTTATTTATTTATTTATTTTATTTTATATATTTTATATTTTATATTTTATTTATTTATTTTTTATCTATTTATTTATTTTTTTAATTTTTATTTTTTTCCAGAAAATGTCTAAAAAATAACCCATTTGCAAAATTTCGCCTCCAAAATTTTCCCTAGATTTATTAAAGGATAACCCCAAAGGAAACCATAAAATAAGTAGTACTTCTTTGTATAACAACAACCAACAATATCCCCAAGGGTTAACTCAACTGGTCGAGTCTCCGTCATGAAAGAACCTTTGCTATTGATAGGTCTCGGTTCAATTCTATCGACACTCTTAGGGCCAGACTCCATGGTTGAGTCAGTAGGAAGTTATCCCTTTGGGAATATTTTCTTGGTACAATATTCTGTGGACGTAGTGGTCACCAATATACAGGCACTGTGAACTTGTTGTCGCTGTGACAACGAACCTCCAAAATTTTTTCCTATGGTAATTTTGGAGTCTATGCTAACTGTCGTTTCAATTCCCCTTGTATTGTTATGTGGTTTGATTTGTTATTTCTGTGATTTCTCCTACTGTTTCATACTCCTAAGTCAGTGTTTCCTAAGTGTCATCACTTAACTATTAGAAGTGTCTAAGTTAGTAGGTTTATGGTTAGGTCAACTCATGATCCTTCTTGACCTAAAAAGTTTCCTTCTAGCCATGCACACACTCAAAAAACACAAAAAAGTGGGAAAAGGCAACCAAAAAGAAAGAAAATAACTCACAAAAGATAAAGTGTACTTTACGTTGACAAAGACACACACTTGAGTTGAGTGCACTCCTTTCGGTTGAAGGAATGCAACCTACTTGAGCACACTCCTTCATGTCGAGCAAGTGTGCCCTACCTGGGTGCACTCCTTCATGTCGAAGACATGCGCCCTGTCTAGTTGCATGCATGAGCTAACTTGTTGCATGAGGGCACACTCCTAGAAAATAAGAGCGTTCTTAACTCCTCTTAACTAACCCTTTCATGCGACGACAAGTGGCACTCATGCATTAATCAATTTTGCATGTTTAATTCTTTAAATAAAATTAGTTAATCATTCTTTGCTTAATCATTTCATCTAAGATGAGCACACAATTGGGGAATCAAGAAGCTCTTCATCAACCAGCGTAGGAAGTAAGTTTGCATGCTCAATATTTTCATTGATTTTCATGATTTCAATGCCAAATCTTTTTTTTATTGTTGTTGACCCCCTTTTTTTTAGTTTATATGTTGCTGTTTATGTTGAATATTCATTTTTAAAGTGTTTATCCACTATCACATGCAAGAAAATTTTCACATTATTGAAACCTTCCATCTTCCATCATGAATGCGACAAAAACTATAAATCCTTGCAGATATTTCTCTTCCTCATCTGATCATCAAATTATACTGTTCAAACTTGTTTCTGAGCTCCCAATAGATAGAGCACATTTCTTGAGATCGAAGCCCCATAAACCTCGAAACTATGCCCTTATTGATTAAGTTTTTTTCCTAAGCGCATGAGCACATCACGAAGGCATGAATCATTTCCCTTCGACCCTTTGGAGTGATACAATGTGCCCTCTTTGCCTTAGAGCGCATGAATGCATTACGAAGACACAGAGCATCATCACTCAACCCTTCAGCATGCGACAATGCACCCTCCTCTACCCTGAGCGCATTGGCACATTGTGAAGGCCCAAAGCCTTGTTAACCTCATCATTCGTCCCTTCAGAGTGCGACACTGCGCCCTCCCCGTCACTCCTTGAGTGCATGGACGCATAGAGAAGACTCAAAGGCCCATTATTTCTACCTGTTCGACCCTTCTGTTGGGAAAAATACTGAGAGGGGGGGTGAATCAATATTTTAGTTCTCTTTAACATTTTCATTTTATAATATGATTTCTATATGTTACTGTCATTCATGCAACCAACATATGTATGAAACTTCAGTGAAAGAAAACAACGTATATCTAGTTAACTAAATTTTCATATATTTTATCAACTTTTCATCTTTAACCAGAGCATCATTACTTCATTATTAATTCATTAAGCATAAAATATGAGAAGTAAAGATAAAATAGATCGTCAACACACAAAAAACATATCAATACACATGAACACCAATATTTTAGGTGGAAACCCAATGTGGGAGAAAACATCCGCTGTCAATGTCTCTGTCTTCTTTCTTATTATATAAAGAAAATATTCATACAATCTTGTATTGGCATAGAATCTTACCAGTACACATGCACCCACCTACAGAATGCTACAACCTCCACTCATTATCCATCTCCTACTAGAAGGGAGCTACAAATCCCTAATATCGTTTATCAACTTCTACCGGAAGGGAGTTCCTACCCCCTTTCTAAATGATACAACCCTAAGCTCCTTGTGGACCACTTTTCATAATATTTTAGATTGGATCCACCTAACTCAAAACATCAAAACCTATAGGCCACCTTTCATCATATTTCTAGACTGGACCCACACCCAACATTATGATTAATAACAAACTGAATACTGAATATGAAATTTAATAAAATGAATCACTATATCATTAGCAAACCAATTACTGAACTGAATCTCAATCAACAATTACAAATATATCAAACTAATCCAAATCATCATAACCAGATCATACCAATGTAAAACCACTCATAAATATACCAAGCCATACACTGATAACCATCACAAAAACAAAGTGTTTTGACTGCAAACCTATTCAGATATATTTCAGAATGTATACACTATTGTTTTGAAGTAGATGCACGTATGTACATGCTTCCTCTATATTTCACCTGCGTACATATCTCAAATCATTGACCATTGCATCACGAATCACTACAACACTGAATTAACCACTGAACCATACATATATCATTGAACCAATCACATATCACTAATCCAGTCATAGATCAATGTAGCATCATTACTAACCAATATTCCAATCATGAACAACCAACCCAATCAACATTTTTAGACATAGATCAAAATGATCAAGACTTCATTGATAGATAGAAACAAACAAAAAATAACTCATCAAATGTCATCATTTATCAACACTGAAAACCTTAGAACATATACGTGACATTCATGAAACATATCAGTGTATGTACACGACTACCATGCATAACACCCATGTACGGATCTCAAGATATAGAAAAAATTCGTAGAATTTACATGCCACTATACAAAACCAGGTTCACGTATGTACGTGACTATAGAATAGCAAACTAGCATACATATTTGAAATAATTGAAACATACTTTTGCTGTGACCACAACACATACTGCAAAAATTTCACTGTCACACATTCATATCAAAGTATCATTATCACCACAAATCTATCATTGTTAGCTACAATCATAAACAAATCAAGCAAGTATATTCATTAATCTTCACTACACTTTCAAATTTATCATATCTGGGCCATCTCCTTGCTGTCTAGTGCATCCCTCTTTCAGATTATATTATGCATGAATAATCCATAACTTTCATACCTAACACCTTTATATCCATATCCTTATATAGATTTTAGCCTTAGACAATACCTTAGGTAAATCCCTTGGTAATGTCGTTAGTATTCT
Source organism: Pinus albicaulis (assembly GCA_034641835.2). NCBI lineage: Eukaryota > Viridiplantae > Streptophyta > Pinopsida > Pinales > Pinaceae > Pinus > Pinus albicaulis. The sequence goes on along the minus strand of CM076582.1, from coordinate 1,106,016,250 downwards.
TTGACGATATCAAATTACATTTGCTAATCCAATCACTATCGGCTAATACCATGGGAATGACCCCTCGTATCTAGATTTCCATGGTTCAAATTTTGTATGTGACTTTCATTCATAGTACATGCGTATGTACGCGATGCTTCTTCACGGGAACCACTTATACTTTCTTAACCTTTTACTTTTTTCATCCAACTGTCACTGAGCTGTCATTCCTTTGTCCATGTCATCTATAGCATCTGTACCAAACTTAATGAGATCTTATTATCACAATATTGACATCAAGTACAACACATTAGCCATAATTCCAACAATCTCCCCCTTTGGACTTGATGGAAACCACTTTGGTGTTTGATCACCACCTATAAACACCTGCAAACACACATGAAAATACCAAGTCTAAACACACCAAGCTTCTATCCCAAAATTCTTCTCCAAACACCAAGATTCTCTCCCCCTTTGAAATCAAGGGAAAAGGGTTGAACAATTTTGAATGAAGTATTCTCTCCCCCTTTGTAGAGAGGATTCTTATAGGTTTGATCCGCTGAATATGAAAACTGCATATTGACCATGCTCCCCTGAGTAGATGCTGAACCATCTGAAGATATTAAATAGAGTACAAGACTTGATGACTTATCCAAACATGAATTTTTCTGTGACCAATTAATCTTGATTACATTAGACACCCAACATATTCAGTTTACATATTTGACCCAACTTTTATGTCAATAGCATGACTTGATCTCAATAGCCCATACATGACTGAATATTATAATAATTTACAACATTGGTATTTTCATGACATTTACATCAAGAGACATATGTGATAATTATAATCAAAATAAGGAACCTCAAAAATGAGGTAGCAAGACCATGATAGTCACCATCAACTATCATGCACCATATAGGAATCTGCAACATAAATATATGATAATAGAAACATGGATGTCATAATGATGACAACATGAACATTCTCATCATTAAGAAGATATGTAAGGTAGTATCAAATTATCCAATATCATCAACCCGTGACCAAGTATGCAATGTTTCCAAGAATCACCTAGCAAATGTAATATAAGCATAAGATAGTGTAGTAAAGCTCTGTCAGCAACTCAACCCCTTGACTTCATGTCATCAAGGTTAACATGCTCTCTCTACATATAGGAAGAGAAAAAATCCTTAAGAATAAATATCAAATACTATGGGAAACATGTACATGCATCTATAATATATGTGCAAACAAGAGTCATCCCAACATCACAATCCATCAACTAACATCGACAATGACCATAGGATACACATCCTCCTCATCAGGCATATCAAGTACTATAAAAAACTTCACCAAGTGTAACTCTAGAAAAATATCCTCCATAAGTTCATCATATGCAATCCATGCCTAATGATAGAATTCCAATATCATATGTATCTTGAACAGTACCAACAATAACAACCATTCATTAAAAATGATATGTAATCATCATATGCAAGCAAGATATGCTCAAGAAACCATAATGCCAATAATGCACTATAAGAAGCATAGTTAATGATCTCCCTGAACCTGTGCCAATTATTCATAACAAATCTGATCTTATCCACCATATTAACCAACAAACGCATCAATGGATCATTTCAATAACAACAATAACATTTAGCAACAACATCATGAACCAACATAATTTCTAAGCAACATATGGGTACCATCAACAATCTGCAACAAGTCACTGCCAGAACCAGAAAGTCAGTAACAAACTACTGAGAGCATAAGAGAATCTCCCCCTGAATTTGTGCCACTTTTATCCATCTCATAGAAACATACACGATTATCTAGATCAAAGCTTGCGTATACACGCACCTATATTTTATGAGATACACATATAGAATGTAAACTGTTGAAATTTTATAACCACAACTCTCCTTGAACGTGTCTTGCCTATTTCCTATTATATTCTCTTCATCAATGCATTGTCAGTAGTATAAGCATCACCAAATGAATATCAAAACAACACAAGGAATCATCATCAAAAGATTTATATGCATATCTCCCCCTGAGATCATACACTACCGATTTTGTGGACCTAATAATCATCACGTGCTCTTTATGAGGTTATGTACCTCTCATTCACTTCTGTAGTCATTGTTTAAACATAATAGATTGCAATGGGGACCATATTATTTTACTCTGAATCTGAAGAAGAGGAACTATACCTCTTATTTTTTCCTATATTCTTCTTTGCTAGCATATCTAATTTGTCTAGATTTTTGTATCCTCTTGCTATAAACTTTCCAATTTATTCTTCTATAAATTTACATTTAGCTGATGTAAATACAATTATACGTCCTTTTTCATCCATTTGAACTACACTTAGAATATTTTGTTTTATTCCTTGAACTAATAATGCATCACCTGCCTTTGCATACTTATCAATATTGATTCTACCTTTTCCCAGAACTTTTGTTGGATCATTATTTCCAAGAATAAACCTACCATATTTTATTTTCCTAAGAGACTCAAATTTGTTATTATATCCAGTCATGTGTTGAGAGCATCCACTGTCTATGTACCATTCATCTTCATCTTCAAATGAACAAAGAGCATGTCCACACCTTATTTTTTTCTTCTTCTTTCTGCTTATTATGAGAGGTGTTGGTGGATCCATCTTTTTCAGGTCTTATTGTAACAATATCCTTATATGTTTGCTTGCCTTGTTTTCTGTGAAAATATATAGACTTGTTCCTGCATTCTTTTGCCACATGCCCAAACTCGTTAAAATTATAACATCTTACATGACCATAAAATAGAGTAGAGGAATCATAATATTTCTGTTTCATATTCCTTATATTGCATTCAATAAATTTGTAACCAAATATGTTTCAAGAAAAACAACGTCCCTTAAATAAAATTGAGTAGCTAGGAGCTGATGATCTTCTTATGAAGTGGCTATTTTTGTTGAGATCGAAATAATCTACTTCTGCAATTGACTGCAATATGTCCATGGTTATGACATATAAAAAATTCAACACCATTGGTCATAGGAGAGAATTAATTAATGTTTATATTATTGGGAGTAAATTATTTCCTTTGAAAATTCATCTTCCTTTGGTGTTGATAAGGTTGAATTCTTATATCTTCATCAAGAATTTCAGATTTTGCATTGTTATCCTTCAAATTCCTTGCACAAGCTTGTGAGCTAGATTCTCCTTTTACATTTTCATGAAAACCAAGACCAGATCTAATGGAGGGATACCTTTAACAACTAATAACTTTATCCAATATCTTTGTAATATCTTGAAATATCAAATGTTTACCCTTTTCTTATAATTTTCCTTTTAGAATGTTTAACTCAACCTCTAGTCTTTGGTATTGTTCTTCCTTTTCCAGATGCTGCTTCCTCATTCCTTCTTCAACCTTTATTCCTTCCACCACTTGCTCTTTTAATTTGATAATCTCTTTCTTCAACCCATTCTTTTGTTTTTAAAATACTTGAAGTAGCTCTTCATTTCACGTGTTTGAATTTTCAAGATATGATCTTAGAGAGACCATATCAACTTCAAGTTCTTCATAATATTTTTTTATATTATACTGCAATATTTACAGATGTAACATGGTCTATGTTATCATATGCCTGAAACTTATTCTTAATATTGTAAATCATCTTTAAAGAAACAACAAATTTCTTATGAGATTAAGTGCTTCTTATAACCTGTCTTCTTCTGAATCAATAACTCCATATGAAATAACAAAGGTTGTTTTATTATCATACTCTTCTTATGAAACAATATTACCTATTGGTTCACCCGATGATTTCTTGTTGATCATCCCATAATTCCTTTGCTATTGCATAATGCATAACCTTTCCTAATGCTGAATCAGGTATGTGAATAATGATTTCATATAATGCCACATTATTCTTTTTCAATTCTTCATCTGATGGAGGAGTGTTAGTACAACCATTACATACTAAATTCCAAACATCAGACCCACGGTTCATTAACTTAGAATCCATATTTTCTTTCCATTCCTGATAGTTATTATTGTAACTATTCTTTCCATTCATGATAGTTATCATTGTAACTAAGCATGAACTTACCTATATAGCCCATTGTTTATGACTTTTATTGATCTTTTGTTGCAGATTGTTCATACCTATCAATGCAGATATTGTCGCAACATCATACTCATCACTGTCACTGCTTTCCCAAGTTGATTTCTTCCTTTGAGTTGCCTTATTATTTTACTTCTTTCCCATTATCCCTAATCTACTCTCAAGCGGTTAAGATTCTGATGGAGCGACCTGATCTTCATTTCATATTCTGATTTCTATATGCTAATGTCATTCATGCAACCAACATATGTACGAGAATTCTATGAAAGCAACCATTGTATATCCATTTAACTAAATTTTAATATATTTAATCAACTGACCATCTTTAACCAAAGCATCATTACTTCATTATTCAATCATTAAGAAAAAACCATGAGCAGTAAAGAGAAGATAACTCATCAACACACAAGAAACATATCAACACATATGAACACCAGATTTTAGGTAGAAACCCAATGTAGGAGAAAACCACCATTTTCGTCGTCTCTGTCTTTTTTCTTAATAAATAAAGAAAATATTCTTAAAATATTGTACTAGCACAGACTCTTACGAGTACTTAGGAACCCACATGCAAGAGGCTGCAACCTCTACTCATTCTCCAGCTCCTATTGGAAGGGAGCTACAACCCCCTAATCTCATTCATCGATTTCTACAAGAAGGGAGCTACAACCCCTAATATCATTCACCAGTTTCTATAGGAAGGGAGCTCCTACCCCCTTTCTGAAGGCTGCAACCCTTAGTTCCTTATGGACCACTTTTCATAATATTTCAAATTGCATCCACTTGACTCAAAACATCAAAACCTGTAGGCCACATTTCATCATATTTTTAGACTGGACCCACACCCAACATTATGCTCAATATCAAACTGAAAATTGAATCTAATCTTTAATTAACGAAATATTTTTATCATTAGTGTTGTCGACATAAATTGTCACTCCTAGAGACAGCCTAGAGTTGCCATAGACCAGTGCCTAGGACATCTTATCATAGCAAGGAGCGTATAATAAAGCTGGGGTGTCAATCCAAAGGCTCTCCTGCTATCTCTTGTAAAACAAGGAAATTAATCTAAATGGGACCAGACCTCACAAAAATTGCCACAGGGGAAGTAATATTTGCAGAGACAAGATGCAAAGCTCTAATAGAAAAGCATCAGACAGTTAAGAGACAATTTACTGTAAAGAGGGCCGATTCAAGTAATATGCCACAGAAATCAAATATCAGAAGGTGTATGCAGTGTGAGAAATATAAGAAGATATTAGTTATCTTTGGTCTGATACCCAGATACACAACAGAACCATATATGGGCTTATCAATCTAAGAATCCATACATGACAATGGCATTTTAAAAGCACCCTCCCAAAGCAACTAATATAGCAGAAAGATGGATGAAATGAACATGGGATAGTATATCATGCCTGAGCCATATTTAAAGCACTTGACTAATCCAAGTATGGGTATCTACTAGGATAAATCCTTACCTAAAATCAGTGAGCCACTCGCATTCCAGTACATGATACAAGAATAAGGGTAAAATGAAATGTTGTATTAAACACATAAAAGAAAGTTACATACTGTGGGATACCAAAGACCAGAATCCCCTAATACAGATAGAACTCCTCCTCACTGAGACCCTACGGGCTCCGAGCCTTCATACAAGAGCTTATACAAAATGTATACGAAAATGCCTTTCACTGCACAATTCTCTGATAAAAATCTGGAACCCTTACAATGTCTTTCTTCTCGGTTTTTATAGGAGAAATCGAAGACTCTAGAAAATGAGGTAGGTGATGCACATTGAATTTGCTTAATAAAAACAAAATGGTGGAAACATTCGCGCCCATACTGCTCAATTAATATGCTGTGTTGTAGGTACTCTGAGGCCAGTTCTCTGAATTAAATGCTTTGGATGGAAATATTTTCAGGAAAAAAATGTGGAGAACAAACTACACAAACATTTTGTCCTTTCCTCAAAAAAAATTCAGCTGAAATAAAACCTTGATAGCATCGCTTTTTGTGCTTTTTTAATTTCTTCCTTCTGAACCCTGAATAAGGATTTAAAATCCTCAATGCCAGATGTTGAATCCCTTGATTTTCAACTGATACTCTTTGCCGCGACATAAATGTTCTCATCTACTAAAATCTGCCTTTTGAATTACTCTGAGGGGTTTGACAGATTTACATCCTGCTTCATTAATGAAAGCCATGTCACAAAAACTACCCAGGGCTTTTCCTCATAAATTCTGCCTTCGCAATCTGATCACTCGATGCGTCTTCGATTACTGTAATGGAGGCGATATTAATTTGCAATTTTCCATTGCCGCAAACCTGCAAAACCCACAAATTCGTCAGGAAAACAAGTGCACGGGGATGGCAATGCAATGGAGATGACTTGGGTGATAGGGCGATGCGATGAAACTGTGAAAGAATGTTGGGTGGCGATGAAAACACATTGAAACCATGGTGAGCAGACTGGGCAGAGGTTCATATCGTGAAACGCTAAAATATGACGTATAAACGAAATATATGAATGGTGGTGGAGAAATATGATAGGCGCGTATGATGATGACGTGGAGGGAGGCTCGGTCAACAGTTGGTTGTTCAAATGACCTGGGCCGCACGATCTTCAAATAAAATCGACGGTTGGGACTGCACTGGAAGGCAATAGACTGCGGGCCCGGAGCACTGTTCACCTAGATTAACGTCTGTGCAGCTTCAAAATGCGACAACCGTCGAATGCGGACCCCAAGATCGAACGGCTAGCGTTGATATCGCTACATGACTTTATCCGAATGATAATGCGCGATGGAGAGTGGTATTGAAGTCGTACAATGGGACGCGTGGTGTGTGCTGAATGGAATCACTGCGATTTAAGGAATACCGCCTGCCCTGGATGAGCGGTGCGATGAAAATAGGCCGGTTTTGGAGCAGAGTACGCGGGGCGGGGACCACAAGAGCAATGGGCTGTGGTACGTTGATTTTTGTTCGATCGGACGGTTCAAAACATGCCCAATAGCCTTATACGGTAAACGCCTTGTGATCTGGCACAGGGTCTCGGGGCTGGGTCATGTGGAGAAAGGAGTTGCAGGGACTAAGGCCGAAGGGTGCTAAGCCCAATATATTTTCAAATATGAATTTTCACCCTTTTAGAACGCGATTTTTAAACCAAGAGAGTGCAATGAGAGGTAGTTAATGAACTTTGCAAGCCAGGGCGAGGGAACTGGATGATTCGAACCATACTGCCTGCGGAAATTTTAATAAGGAAACATCTGTGATAAAAATTAGAAAACCAATCACTGAACTAAATCTCAATCAACCATTGAAACTAGATCAAACCAATCCATATCATCATAACCAGATCATCCTAATGCACAACCACTCATAAGTATACCAAGCCATACACTGATAACCATCACAGAAAAAAAGTGTTGTCACTGCAAACCTTGTTTAGATATACTTCAGAATGTATATGCTACTATTCTGAAGTAGATCCACGTATGTACATGCTTCCTTTGTATTGCACCTACGTCAAGATCTCAAATCATTGACTATTACATCATGAATCACTACAACACTAAATTAACCACTGAAAAATACATAGATCATTGAAACAATAAAAAATCACAATAGCATCATTACTAACCAATATTCCAATCATGAACAACCAACCCAATCAACACTGTTAGACAAAGATCAACATGATCAAGATTTCATCAACATACAACAACAAACAAAACATAACTCATTAAATGTCATCATTTATCAACATTGAAAACCCTGGAACATATACACGACATTCATGAAACATATCAACGTACGTACATGATTACCATGCATAACACTTGTGTACATATCTAAATATATAGAATAAATTTGCAGAATGTATACCGACTATACACAACTAGATTCATGTCTGTACATGACTATACAACAAAAAACTAATGTACATATATGAAATTCCTGAAACATAATTTCATTGCAACCACAACACATATTGCACTAAATTCACTGTCACACATTCATATCACAGTATCATTATCAACACATATCTATCATTGTTAGCTACAATCATAAACATATCAAGCAAGTATATTCATTAGTCTTCACTACACTTTCAGATCTATCATGTCTGAGCCATCTCCTTGATCTCTAGTGCATCCTTGTTTCAAATCAAATTACACATGAATAACCCATAACTTGTGCACCTAAAACCTTGATATCCATCTCCTTATATAGCTTTTAGCCTTAGAAAATACCTTAGGTAAATCCCTTGGTAACTCATTAGTATTCTTTGATGTGATCAACTAACCGTTTCCGATCCAATTACCATGGGCCAATACCATGGGAATGACCCCTGGTATCCACATTTCCATGGTTCGTATTTTGCAAGAAAATTTAATTAATAGGACTTGCGCATGTACGTGACCCTTATTAAAAGGAACCATGTATACTTTCTTAGCCTATTACTTTTGTCATCCAACTATCACTGAGTTGTCATTCCTTTTTCCATGTCCTTTGTAGTATTTGTACCAAATATCACGAGATCATATTATCACAATTTTGAAATCAAGTACATATTTATCAATCAAGTTTCCATCAAGGACAACACATTAGTGATAATGACAACACCTTCAGGGTGCGACAATGTGCCCTGGTTGCTTTTTTCCCTTTATTGAGCGCATGAGCGCACTACGAAGTCCCAAATGACCATGCATGTCCTCTTTTTGCTTTGAAAGTGCACACTCCTATTTTTCATGCCCATTGTCTCTTGCATGAAAGTTATTTTGTGCTATCTTCATATTTTTTAATGATCCATAATTTGTGATGACTCTTTGTATATAATTCACAAGTATTGCTGCATAGTTAGTTGTTTTAAGATAAATTTGTCATTATGAGTGTGTTGCCCCAAACAGGTGCTCGTGCTACAAGCATTACCACTTCATCATCATATTTTGGAGACATATCGCCTCATAAAGTAGTCTCAAAATAAATTTTAGAAGCAAGCGTTGATGAACCTGTGGGAGTTACAAGGCCCAATATTCCCATATATGCAAATACTCAGTGCTTCATTGAAAAGGAAACAGAGGTTACATAGAGTGGAATATACAACACATTCATGTAGGAAATGTTCCTTGGGGACTTAGAAGATTTAAATTCATATATCAATATCAATAATTATAGGACCCATGATTGCATGCAAGTTTCTGGTCATGCCATTTGCGGAGGTGATAGAATGGATCGTTTCACACATGGATGACTCTCACCTTGTGCTTTGTAGTGAAAGTGGTGGAAAACTTGCAACTTACCATGGTGAGGACATGAAAAATATTATAATATACTCAAGACCAATGAGTACACAAATGACAACTTCTACATGGGATGGGATATCCTCGACACAAGCGATGTTATCAGACAATGGTGTCGAGAGCCTACCAAATTTCACCATTGCCCATCAATAGTTTATCTGACAAAGATCTTAAGAGATGCATATCAGTACTTGAAAACCATGTATTGTTGGTTATATATTATCATATGAGTTGCAGCGACAGGTGGGGCATGCAAAATCATCTTTACGAGCAAACTAGTCACCAAAATTTTACATGTATACAATTCTCTTAGACAAAATCTCTGCACAGTATGTGTTCCCTGGAACTAAAATCTTGAGGAGAAGTTCCTGATTTACTTTCACTACAAGGTGTTATCAAAAGAAAGCTTCAAAGGCATGTATGAAAAATTAGTTGAACACTTCTTTGTGGTATTTTTCCACATGATATCTGAGATCAATCCTCCTTGCATGACAGATCAAGTAAAGGAAGTCACTCCGAGATATCGAGGATTTGTTTGCAGCTCCAGAGGGTACATACATTAGGTGCTTCTGTTTTCAGATATCCCCTGATATTATGTCGCGATATATGACAAACAAAGTGGTCATGCAAGAAGTTTCCAATCAGATGGAAAAGGAATTGTCAAGAATCATTCACAAGAGGAAGAAATCCCCTTGGCCTATCTTTCCATTGAGGATAAAATTATATGAATTAAAGAGTCATAAGGCGATATAAAAATAGAGAAATGAGTTGAACCACCTATAATTCACCACCAAATACTTCCATGGATATGATCCCATGTGAATTTTCAGGAAACATTGTCAAATGATTGGTCATAATATGAGGTATTCATCAATATCCACAACAATGTCTAAAAAGATAAAAAGCTGGTGCAATGCTAGAATGAAGACACATCCAGCCATGGAAACTAGTTCACCCCATGATGCACCGGATAAGTAATTGTAGGAGTAGGAGGAGATAACACCTCAAGAAAATAAGATATCTCCCAGGAAAAGGATCAGGTATTCATCAGGTGAGAGCAGTAGGAAATGAAAAGTCAATATTTTAAACACAAGAGATATTCAACTAGAGAAATAAAGGAGAGAAGAGGAAGAAGAAGAAGAGGAGAAAAAGAAGCAAGATGAGTCACTTGAGAAGCATCAGGAAGAAGAAGAGAGAAGAAGGATAGAAGAAGAGAAGTGAAGACAATCTCAGGAAGAGGAAACAACACAGAGGCTGGAAGAAGAATAATTGACTCAAACGTTGGAGGAGGAGAATTTTGAGGAAGAAGATAACATCCAACCCATGGACGATGAGACAAATACTCCAGATGAAAAACCACTCAGAAGAGGTCATATTCCATTCAGAGATATGGGGATCACACCCCCAATAACATGCATAGTCACAAATGTTTACAGCGTAATGTTTGATCAACTGAAGAAGAGGATTGTACAAAAAAGGAAAAGATACTTTCCTAATGATCCTTAGAACATAGTCTTAGTAGAAACAAAAAATGTGATCACCTCAAATACGAGAATAAATCCAAAGGAAGTTATGGAAAAAAATGTTTCATTAGCTATTGAGGCACAAGATAACTTAGAGTACTTGTTGAATGAGAATGGCAGATTGAGAAGAGAACTTGGTGTAGTGAAGAAATAAGTAGAACATCTTGAAGTTAAGAACCAAGGATTGTAATCACAAAACTTCAATGTTGTGGAATGAAAATAAACCATTCAAGAAGAGATGTGGCCAGTGTAATATACCATGGCATGACTATATGATGAGATGATACTTATACAACAGGTCATGGCTCCTCTCATTGGAATTCAAAATAATCCATAGGAAGTGGTGAAAATCCTAAATATAGCAAACAAAGTGGTTGACCAAATGCAAGAGTGGACTGCCAAATATCTGGATTCTCCACAACATTTGGAAAATAAGGGTAATATTTCCACAAATATTAACATATTTTAGTTGAGACTCTACCTACAAAACTACATGCATCTTGGAGCACATCCAGTTAGAACCATGGCTTCCCACAAATGACTGCATAATGGTTGAGTCTCTTAGATAGAAGCATGAGATGTCCACCATCGGATCTCTTGAAGCAATTAGAGGCATGGAAGTAATATTTCAAGAGATTAAAGAATACATTGAACAAATCAAACATGAAACAGAATGGGAAGGATTAGAGGTAACCAAAGACATTATTCAATAGTATGCCTTTACACCAGTAAAAGTGCACATGAAGCTCTCATGGCCATGGAATAATGTACAATCAAGCTCCAAGAACAGACTGAAAAAGGCATTGGAGGTGAGGATGTGCTACAAATGGGAATAACCAATCCAAGTCGAAGCCACCGCGAAGGAGTTTAGAGCATGGAAAACTTACATTAAAAGTCAACTTCATGAAGAAGCAAATGATTTATCCATTGGATGAGTTTTTTCCTATTTCTATTTTGTCTTACATAGTCGTCGTCTCATTTGTGATTTGTCTTATGTAATAAATGTAATGTAATGAAGTCCAAGTGACATATGTGGAATATGAATGGCCACACATTGGAATGTAATGAGTCATGTCAGAATGTGAATAGTCATAGAAGTCAAAGAGTCATGAGGAATCTCAAAGGTCATTGTACTTGTTATAAATAGATCCTCATAACTCAAAAAAAGGGGGGGATTTTGGGAGGCTTAGCCTTGGCTTATCTTGTACTACATTGGAGATAGATTATTCTTTGGAGAAGAATTTGTGGCTTCGTGTTCCACTATTGGATACAATGTTTCATTCATGTAATAGTGTACTTGGGATCTTGTGCTTACAATTAGAAGCTTAATGGGTCGACATTACTTCATACATGTATCATATATATAGTTGGACTATTCTGGTTGTGTTTATGGTAGATGTTGCTTTATTTACATACTAAGTTAATGAAATAATTCATTTATTATCTATGAATGTTATTGAACGATTGCTGTTATGATTTAACGATTGTTTTTTATCATGTGGACTAATCTATAGGTACTCAACAAGTCTTTATATTTATCCTTAGGCCACCCTTTAGGATAGTACTATTACTTTTGTAACTGGTGGTTTGTTTCCCTCACCAGTCGTGTAAGTCTCCCTCGCACACCTTACATTGGGTGACTCACAAAGCTCAGATTCTTACTGCCCCAAAGAGGCGTTGTGTCCTAATATGTTCCATTATAACCAAGGCATATCCTAGAAAACCATTCCAACAGTGGCCCAGCCATATGACTGGATGGGACTCATACAACATATGGTGTGAGGTCTAATTGGGACTTCAAATCGGGGATATCCACTTACAATGTTGGGGACGTCCATCCCCATCAACATTTTTGGTGCTAGAAGGAGGGAAAGATGTCAAGCTAATCTTGTGAAGTATTTTTCAATCTCCTACCTTCAATGGCTTCATCCCAAATCATAATCCTGAGGTGTTTTTCTGAAGCTTTAGATATATCAATCCCTGCATACTTTCTTCATAACTTTTCACAATTTAAATTCGATGGAAAGGGTATGAAAACCATCCTTGATTATGTTTTTGAATTTGTTCAATTATGATTCTTAAATGGCGTTTATTTAGATGAAATCCAGCTTGCACAATTTTTTACCGTTACATTGGATGGTCGTGTGAGGTAATGGTGCTATTCTCTACCCACTACTTCTATAATATATTTGAATAATTTGGTTACGAGCTTCGTCGAGTTTTCGATAAATATGAATATCAAGATGTTATTGATGAAATTGATCAACTTAGAATGGAGTTGACTAAATCTCTTGAGAATTTTTCTGATCGGTTCCTTCACCTTTGTTATCAGTTTCTAGATGAGGACGTGAACTGGTAATTCTTAGATGAAAAGTTTCATTTCTTAGTCCAGATGTCAAGGAAATATTTTGAATCAGATTCATCATGCCCTCATGATCAGGAAGATTTTCAACATCCTGAGGAAGAACCAGGCATGCTTTTTGTCGCATGTCCTCCTCTCTTTGATGTTTCTTATGTTGGACCCAGACCAATCATTGAATCAAAAAATCATCTTCCGGACGAAGAAATGATCTTTCTCTCACATATTTCCCCTGGTGGTGATTCATTTTATTGTATCAATCATCGATCTTCCAACCTTGATATTCATCTAGTCGATCGTCCACCCCTTAATAAGATCAAATCCTTGGATAATCATGACCCCAATGATTTCCTTCTTTCTGAATTATATGGTAATGATTGTTCATGTAATTTGGATGAATCTTTGTTTCTGCACGAAGATCTAGATTTGCAATAATTTCAAATGGAGTCTGATGCGATTATTAAAGATTTTGTTTTAGGTATAAATCCTTTTTAACCAAAAGATGAAATGATTATGATTGAATATTTTTTGTGGTAATATTGTAAATATTTCTTCTATTGAATATCATGCTGTAAATATTGAATCTCCTTTTGATAAGAAACTGACCATGTGTTCTTAGAACTCAAAATTTAAGTCAGGTGAGTAGGGAACTTCAACTAAGGTTGATGGTTATGTCAGGTCCCTATCACCACAAAGTATTTGTGACTTCGGTCAGTTCTTGTTAACTAATGTTAGCACATGGGATGTTAATTCCCTCCTGAGGGATGCTTATTTTCTTTACGTAAATTTTTTCAACCCTCAAGGAAGGAAATTTAATTTGACTATTGAGCTTCCACCACTTCATCCCATTTCAACCAAATCTCTAATCTATAATGTAGAAACAAAGAAGAATGTTAATGAACATTTTTTTATCATCCATTAAATAATTTCACGTGCACGATGATCTAGGAGGATCTCCAAGCACAAGTGACTTTAAATTTACTCCAAAATCAAAGTGGTTAGAATGTGGAAAACTCAATACCAAGTTGAAGTGCTCATCACCCTGATTCCAACGGTGTGAATGACACTCCAGTTCAAGCCCGTATGAATAAGTTAGAGCAAGTAAAAGTTGCTATCAAAGTTGGGAAATGGCCAGGTTTAAATATCCTACAATTCCACTATCAACTGACATGGAACCTAGCACTTGAGAAGCGGGTGAATTTGTTGGATGTTTAATTTTCCTAACAACCTCCATTTTCAAGAAGTTTTAAAAAGGGCTATAGTTACGAATAAAATAATATATATATATATATATATATATATATATAAATTAAGGTCCACCCATAAATTTATATAAAACCCTCATTTTCACAGTGCGCCTAGGCAGAGCGACGAAGCAGGAGCAAAACCACCAGTGGGCCAGAGGATCAAAACCATGCCCAGGGAATATTGAGGGGCATCAGAAAGATTCCCTTGGGTGAAAAACTTTCCAGTGTCAGTTTTGGACAAATTTAATGTCGATTTTAAACCTCTCAATGACAGGAACTCAACGGTGATGTCAGTTTCTGCATTAGAGCTCTCCATTTTTCGACCATTTTCCAGATTAGAGGTATAAGGTTGTTTTATGTAATTTTACTTGCACTAATTCTTCTTCTTACCACTTAATTAATGAAGGCCTCCCCACTGTTGAGCAGGGCCTGGAGACATAGTCCAAATGGGATGAACTCCATAATAAAAATTTTGGTGTCCTAATCTCATGAATTTTATGTTTTCTTTTCTCTTCGCCTTATGTGCTTATGTTTCATAATTTTAAGTGCTCTGTTATATGTAATTCTTTAATGCATCTATAAGAAAAATATATTGGATCAAGTGGTATCAGAGTGGTTATTTGTTGATGCGAATTGCATGAGTACATGCTAACCAGGAAAAAGCTTCAAAGAGGTGAAGGAAAGCTTGATTCCATTGATCCCGAAGCAGGACGTGCACCATGAAGAAGAGACATGGCAGATGAAGAAGCTCGTTGGGAAGAAGAGTAGAATTACCGCAAGGAATTCTTCAACATGGCAGAGAAAATGGACAAACTATTTGCAGAGTATGAAAAAACCATCAAGCCTGAGAAGAAAGATGCAGATGATCATGGATCAGTAAATCATGGAGAGGGTGGAGAAGCGCCCCATCCTTCTCCATCTTCTAGTGATAGTTCCTCTTCTTCTTCTCATCATTCTCGCAGACATCATAGACATACATATAAGAAACCTTTCCTTAAACTAGATGTAAAGTTTGACTTGCCTATGTATATAGGAGAATGTAATGAAAAAAAGATCGGAAATTGGATTAGATAGATTGAGGTCTACTGTCGGATTTAACAGATCAATAAAGACGAGGAAAAGATCCAGTTGGCATCCCTTCGATTGGGTGGCACCGCTCTCATTTGGTGGGAGAGAAAATTGCAAGGAATCAAGAATCTGGGTAACCTTCTCTCCTCATGGTCAAATTTTATTTCTACACTGAAAACTAAGTTTTACCCATTGGGATATAAGCAAAAAGAATTAATGGAATGGCAACACCTAAAGCAAGGCAAAGGCCAAAATGTGAAAAGATTCATTGAAGAATTTAGAAAACAAGCATTGAAATTAGACATTCCATTAGATTCACCAAAGATTGTAATTAAGTATATTGTTTCTTTACATGGTTACATAAGGCATTCATTATTATTGTTTGAGCCTGATACTATCGATGAGGCTAGTGTGAAGGCCATGCATCTTGAAGGCAGGGGGACGCATGAAAAAAATGACCACCCAAAAAGAACCGCAACAACCAATAGAAGAGGAGGAAAACCCTCTTGTACACATTGTGAGAAAGAGGGACACAACAAAGAGAATTGCTAGAAACAACACCCTAAGTTGAGACCTAAGAAGGATGACAAAAAATAGAGGCAGAATATAGCCACAATGCAACAAGATCAAAATTCTGAATCATAGGAATATGAGAAGGTCACGACTGCGGGAGTTGCATGGCGTAGACCAATACTTGGGATTAGATTCAGGTGACAAAAGGAGGATTGCAGCTCTTGGAATCAAAATAGATGGACCCATTGATTTGGGTTCAGATTTGGGCGATGAAACAAAGATTTCAACATATAATGTACCAAAGATGAAAAGGTCACCCAATGCGGCATGCCTCCAGGAACTTGAAGAGATAAATCAAAGAATTCAAGAAAAGAATACTGAGCTAAGGAGACTTCTACAGGAAGCATAAAATAAGAAACAAAGGTTGTTGCACCAGTTGCAAGCTAAGGACGAGGCCTTGAAAAATATGCAACATGACTACCTTGAGGTAAAAAGTGATTCTTTGATTTCATATACTTTTCATGATGATGATTTCAATGCTTTAGAAAAACATATTACAGGTATCAGATCCAAACTGCTAAATAAAATGGGGTATCAGGGAAGGGGCCTTGACATTAAACCAGGGAATCATAAGCCCCATCAAAGTAGAAGAGTTATCCCGTCATGCAAGACTTGGGTATGTTAGGAAGGAGGTTGGGGAATTCTCCAAAACATCCAGCGACCCACCAACGATAGATGATAAGATCACCTCATCATATTCCAATGACAGTGAGGGATCCATGAGCACTTATCAGAGGCACATAGAGAGGAATCATTCCAAGATGATCTGGAAAGTATGGAAGAGGAAGAATCATTGCCACAAGGATGAACACTAGAAATCTGCATGTCAAACACTTCAGGCCCAAAAATCGCCCATGAAGAATCCAGTCATCAAATATATTCCACAAGCAAATCTGCCACAGGGAGATGACCCATTTAGTTTATTAAGTATAATATGGTTTTTTAGAGGATTAGTTTACTATGGCCACAATTTGTAAATCATGCATTGAAAGTAAATGTAAAAGTGATATGTGTTTCCCATCGCTTCGAAACACAACGATGATGTTTGGGCCTTTTCTTATGAGTAGTTGAGGTATTGTTTTTTCTTATGTAATCCTCGACCAATGAGTGTGTGCTATAAAATCTCGGCAAGTAAGGGGTTTTTGAGTCATGCGTGGTTTGTACATGATTGCAAATGATGTACCAAATTTGTGAGTAGGCGATTGAAAGTGTGGTTTGGAAAGGACACAAGTAGTGTGCTAGATGTGTTGATGGTTTTGGTGGTCCAAAATCTCCTCAGTAGGGAGGATTGATCCAGGAGGATCTCTGAGTACAAGTGACTTTAAATTTACTCCAAAATCAAAGTGGTTAGAATGTGGAAAACATAGTACTAGGTTGAAGTGCTCATCACCCTGATTCGAATGGTGTGAATGACACTCAAATCCGAGCTCGTATGAATAAGTTAGAGCAAGTCAAAGTTGCGGTCAAATTTGGGCAATGGCCAGGTTTAAGTATCCTACAATTCCACCATCAACCGACAGGGAATCTAACATCCAAGAAGCAGGCGAATTTCTTGGATGTTTAA
Organism: Pinus albicaulis; assembly: GCA_034641835.2. NCBI lineage: Eukaryota > Viridiplantae > Streptophyta > Pinopsida > Pinales > Pinaceae > Pinus > Pinus albicaulis. The sequence continues at coordinate 1,105,998,513 of CM076582.1, read as the reverse complement.
TTTGCCTAATAACCTCCATTTTCAAGAAGTTTTAAAAAGGGTTTTAGTTACGAAGAAAACAAAAAAATAAACAAATTAAGGTGGCAGGCCCTCAACCCCGCCACCCACCATAACCATAGTAAAAATATTATTGGGGGGCAGGTTGTCACGCCTGCCACCCCCGATGTTGTTAGATAATGCGAATGGAGGTGGGGAGGCGGGCCACCACCGGAAAACCCGCCTACCCCTTTAAACTTACCATCATACCTGTATATTACCCCCAGAGGCGACAAAGAAAATGGGATCGACTGCGGTCGAACCTGCCCGACCCACGTGGCCGGCCCCCGAGTGGGTAGTCCCAAAACAAACATTACCATGCCATATATGCACCAGTAAAAGATAGAGTGTGGTTGGGTTGGGCTGCATGGAACAGACCTACCCACCACCCACATAACATATCATATATTATATCTAAAATGTGAGGAGCGATATTTGATCCCCCAACCCCTCCTCAACAAAATTCTAATTTAACCAATGCGCCGGTGGAGGTACTTTGTACACTCCGCCCATAAATTTATATAAAACCCTCATTTTCACAATGCGCCTAGGCAGAGCGAGGCAGCAGGAGAGGAACCACGAGCAGGCCAGAGGGGCAGAACCATGCCTAAGGAATATTGAGGAGCATCAGAAAGATTCCCTGTGGTGCAAAAATTTCTAGTGTCAGTTTTGGACAAATTTTATGTCAATTTTACACCTCTCGACGATAAGAAATCAATGGTGATGTTCGTTTCTGCATCAGAGCTCCACTTTTTGGCCATTTTCCAGATTGGAGGTATATGGGTGTTTTATGTAATTTTACTTGTACTTCTTCTTCATCTTACCACTTAATGAATGAAGGCCTCCCCACTGTTGAGTTGGGCCCGGAGACGTAGTCCAAATGGGACGAACTCTATAATCAAATTTTTGGTGTCTTGATCTCATGTATGCTATGTTCTCTTTTCTCTTCACCTTATGTTCTTATGTTTCATAATTTTAAGTGCTCTATTATATGTAATTCTTTAATGCATCTATAAGCAAACGATATTGGATCACACGACAACTTGGATTGTGGCCAACCTAACAACATTGCTTATGACATGGATTTTTCTTTGTGTATTTTTTGTTGTATGTATATCCCTAAGGTTGTTTCCAGGATCCTATTGTAGGTTCATTAAAATATTCTTTTAAATTTTGACCCATGTATCATGACATGTACTTGAATGATCTCGCCTCTCGCACACGTGTTTCACACTGTCACACTTTTGCCTCACTCTGCTCCCTCTCTCACACCTATCTCATACATACATACATATATATATATATATATATATATATATATATATATATATATATATATATATATATATATATATATATATATATATGAAGTGGTCCTTCTCGCCTATAATATATTTATGGTGAACCACTCCTAACAAACAAATTCTACCCTATTTCTAAGCTCTTATCCTACTTGGCTCAATCTCCTCGCAACGATAAACTAATTTCTATTTTATTTCCTAATTAATTTAGCAAACCCAAAAAAATCAACTTCTCTCATTTAAAACTAAGTAAAATATTAATGGCCAATGTTTATCCACCTCATGTTAGCCACAACATGTGAACATACAATCACATTGCTGGCTAAGTATGGATGCTCCTGCATCAAACTCTCGGGGAAGAAAATATTGATCCATCAATGCTTCAGGATCTATATTAAACTTCTGTAACTCTGCTGCTACCATCCAGCTAGCATCTTCCACAAGGTTTCCTTTTCATTTGACTAGATATTGATAGTAAGTTTGTCCTTTGGTCTTCTTTGTTGCTCTTTTCTCCAAAATGGCCTCCACTTCTTTCTTTCTGTCTTTGGCATTTGTTCCTTCCAATTCAAAGTCTGGTCTTCCTCTTCTGTAGAGTCTTCTTGTAGATCTTCCTATGTTCCTTTGTATAGGTACAAATATGCAACATTAAAGATGGGTGATATTCCAATTTCTGCTGGCAATTAGATTTCATATGCATTTGAAGAAAATTTCCTCAAAATTCTACATGGTCCTATCTTCTTCATTTTTAATTTGTTATAAGTCCAAAAAGGAAACCTTTCTTTTCTCAGGTACACCATGACTAGGTCACCTACTTGGAATTATTTTTCTTTCCTCTTCATATCAAATCTCTATCTGTATTTTCCTCTACTTTCATGCAATCTGTCTTTGACATCTTCCTGTAGTTTCTGCATCTGTTCTGCAAACTATTTAGCTTTTGCACTCCTTATCTCTTGTTTTCCTAAATTTCTGAGCTCATAAAAACCTCTTGGATTCATTCCAAAAACAATCTGGAATGGACTCACCCCAGTACATCGATTGGGAGTATCATTATAAGAAAACTAAGCCTGAGCAAGTGCTAAATCCCACTGCTTAGGATTTTTATATACTAAGATCCTCAATACATTTCCCAAGCTTCTATTCACTACCTCGGTCTGTCCATCTGTTTGAGAGTGATAAGCTGAACTGAAACTAAGATTGGTACCTAGTTTTTTCCATAGAGTTCTCTAGAAATGTCCAAAAAAATTGGTATCCCTTTCAGACACAATACTCACAGGCAATCCATGTAACGTTACAACTTCTGGAAAAAACATATTAACAATATGTGTTGCATCACTAGTTTTCTTACATGCAATGAAATGAGTCATTTTAGAAAACCTATCCATCACAACATAAATGGGGTCATTTCCTCGTTGAGTTTTTGACAAACCCAAAACAAAATCCATACTAAATGCATCCCATGGTCGGTTTGGTATTGGTAATGGATGATACAATCCTGTTTTCTGGCTTCTCCCCTTAGCATGCTAACAAATCCTGCATTTCTCAACAATTCTCTTAACATCAGTTTGCATCTTTGGTCAGTAGTAAAAAGCATTACCTAAGCAAATGTCTTGTCTTGTCCAAAGTGTCCAGATAAGCCTCCACTTTGTTTATCCTTAATTATGTTTTCCCTCATAGAACATTTGGGAATACACAGTTTATTACTTTTGAAAAGAAAACCTCCTTGGATAAGATAATCCAACCACTAGCTTCTATTATGAACTGCTGGGTTTTTCACAAATGCATAAATTTCCTTAAATTCTGCATCTTCTTTATACATGTCAACCATTTCTTAAAATACTACAACACCAAATTGTAATTCTTGCATGATTCAATTTACTCTGCTCAAAGCATCAACAACTTTATTCAACTTACTGCTTGTGTGCTTAATCACAAAAGTAAAACTCTGCAAAAATTCTACCCATTTGGCATGTTTCTGGTTCAATTTTGGCTGGTTGTTTATAAACTGTAATGCATGGTTATCAGAAGATAATACAAACTCTTTTGGTAACAAATAATTTCTCCATTTATTTAAGACTTGCACAACAACATAAAAATATTTTTCAGAAGATGAGTATTTCTTCTTAGCTTCATTCAGTTTCTCACTGAAGTATGCTATTGGCCTCTATTCTTGACTTAAAACTGCTCCAATTGCAACTCCACTAGCATCAGTTTCAACTCGGAAAACTTTTTCAAAATCTAAAAAAGCTAAAACTGGTTTTTCTGTAATTTTCTTCTTCAACAACTTAAAGTTTTGGTCTGCTACTTCTGTCCACTTGAATCACTGATTGGTTTCCTTGATTGTTTCAATAATGGGTGCACAAATCTAACTGAAGCTTCTGATAAATTTTCTATAGAAACTTGGAAGACTGTGAAAGCTTCTTACCTCAAATATGTTTCTTGGAATTGGCCAATTCAAAATTGCTTGGACTTTTTCCGAATCCATTTTCAAGCCTTCTTTAGAAACTACAAAATCCCAAATAGACTAGCTCTTCCTTCATAAAACTACATTTCTTCAAATTTATCAGTAGCTTCTCTTTCTGCAAAGTTTTTAGAACCAACCTAAGGTGCTTCTAATGCTCTTCTTTACTTCGACTAAAAATTAGAATATCATCAAGATAAACAATTACAAACTTGCTCGTATATTCCTTCAAGACTTCATTCATTAATCTCATGAATGTGTTGGGTGCATTAGTGAGCCCAAAAGGCATCACTAACCATTCATACAAACCACTGTTTTTTTTTTAAGGAAATCTTCCACTCATCCCCTTCTTTAATCCTTATCTGATGATAACCACTCTTCAAATATATCTTAGTAAAATATTTTGATCCACTCAAGCAATCCATTAAATCATCCATTGGTGGTAAAGGAAAATGATACTTGATGGTGATTTTATTTATGGCTCTGGAATCTGTGCACATGCGCCATTCACCTCCTTTCTTTGGACTGAGTACTGTTGGTACAACACATGTACTAAGGCTTTGTCTTATCGAACCCTTATCCATCAAATCCTGCACTTGTCTTCCAACTTCTGCATTTTCTTGAGGAGTTAATCTATATGCTACTTTATTTGGAAAACTTGCTCCAGGTATTAGATCAATGTGATGACTAATACTCTTGATTGGTGGTAATGTATTTGGAAACTCATCCACAATAATATTAGAAAAATCATTCAACAGATTTCAGATTTCTTCAGATAAATCTTCTAAATTTGTGGAAGTTAGAATTATCTTGGGTCTTCCTATAACAACAAAATGCATCTCCTCATCCTTCTTGACTTCTTGCAACAGTTATTTCCCACTCATCAGCATAACACTATTTCCATGTGCTTCTTTGTCAGTTTCATCCTTCAATGGCAGCAATGTGTGTTTGTTTCCATCTTTTTCCAAAGTATAAGTGCTTCTTCTGCCATCATATATGGCTTTCCGATCAAACTTCCAAGGTCTTCCCAGCAATATGTGACATACATCCATCGGCATTACATCAAATAATATAAAATATTTCTAAGTACCAATCTGAATCTCTACCTTACATTGTCTGTCACAATAATATGATGTTCTTTTTGTAGCCATGATACCTTATAAGGAGTAGGGTGTATTGTTTTTACCAATCCCAACTTTTCCACCATATCTATAGAAACAAGGTTATCAATGCTTCCATTTTCAATTACCACTTTGCAACATTTACCTTTGGACTTGCATATAGTCTTGAATAGGTTCTTCCTTTGAGCTGGTTCTCCTACTCTCTTTCTGCTTTAAGCACTACCCTTTTCAATAACAAGGATTCTCGTGTTTCGGGTGGTTTCTCTTTACCTTCAATTTGAGGAATTTATTCCTTTGTTTCAACAATATTCACATTTCTCTAGGTTTTTGACTTATTATGAGGACAATCCCATGACCCATGTCCTCACTCACCACATGTAAAGCACCGAATATCTCTTCCTCGGCCTCTACCTATGGGTACAAACCTTCCTCGACCAGAGTATCCTCTCTGTGGTGATCTGCTGCTCAATCCTCCTGCTTCATTCTAGAAATGTTGAATCTGGTTTTGAATGTTCCTCTTCCTCTTGCAGAACTATTTCCTCGATTCCTTTGAATTTTGTTTCTCTGTATCTTTTCTTCTGCTTTTAAGGCTGCTTAGTAAGCATCTTAAATTATCTTCAGATTTAATAAACTAGACTCATCCTGGATATCATACCTCAAGCCATTTATATACTTGGCTACTTTCTCAACATCATCCTCTACATGTCTGGCTCTAATATTCAGTTTATAAAACTCCTCTATATATTATTTCATTGTCATTCCTTTTTGTTTCAAATTCTGTAATTGCTTAAAAAGATTTAATTGATAATCCTTGGGAAGGAACTTAATTTTTAATTTTCTTACCATTTTATCCCATCGCTTGATTTTGGGCCTTCCTTTTCTCTATTTGGATACTTGTAACTCCTCCCACCAGATAGCTGCATGACCCTTTAGTCTGGTAGCTACAAAATTCACTTTCCTTTTGTCTTCAAATTCTTCAAATTCAAAGTACTTGTCTAATGAACTGATACAGTCCATTAACTCCTCCATATTGAGAATTTCCTCATACAAAGTTACATCCACCTTTGGTCTTCCAGTTTCCTTAATCAACATTTTTATCATTCTAGCTTTGTCATCTTTTGCTTCTTCTTCTTCCTCAGAAGTTTCCTCTGTTATGCTGACATCTCCTTCTTCAGGTGCTCTCCTCAATATGTTGAATTTCATTCAGTAGAATTGCATTAGCTTATGGTCTTCCACAACCTATGCCAACTCCTCTCCTAGGTGGCATATTTGCTCCAAATTTCAAGAACAGACTCAAGTCTGCTCTGATACCAAATGATGAAATGATGCAGACTAACTGTAGAATTATCAGAGTATGCACGGAAAATTTAAAGTTTACACTCTAATAAACCTTATTACTCGTAGCATATTTGTTTTAAAATTTGAAGCTCGTTAAACATACATACATATGGCGCGATCAACAACAAAACTTAAATAACACATCTAACCCAAAACAATTCATATGTGTGGAATTCCTTACCAGAGGTTCCCACGACAATCACCGATGATCAAAAATCACACAACTTTGTAGTTAACTTCATCTCTTAAAATTTAATCCTTGTGAATTGCAAAACTGCGTCGAGCTAACACATGTATTCATCCTTTTCGCATCACAAATAAATTTGTTTACTTTGCGATGTCTTAACGCTTATCTCCTAAATCTTGTGAAGTGTGAAATTGCTTCTCGACGTTGTGATCTCCACTGTTGGATTAGTCCTAGATTTGATGATCCCCTTTGTCTCTCCACTCCTCACTTCGCATCGCTGATAAAATAGTTTAACTTGCGACTCTTTAACATTAAACCCGTTTCTGTGTGAAGTGCGATAGCTTTCAACATGCGAGGAAATCTCTCCCGTTGATCAGGTTCAGATCTATGGCCCTTGTCGCGCCTATAATCTGATTGTCCTTCCGCTGTATAACTTTATATATATATATATATATATATATATATATATAATTCAATAGAGTTTAAAAAAATAGTTTGAACAGAGAGCTCGATTGATACAAAACAATTGAAAATTAATAATAAAATAATTTACAAATCCAAGCCCTTGATCGGATGGTTATTACAATTGTTTATGCTCTCTCTGATCTCTCCTCTCGCACACCTATTTCACACTATCACACTTTTCCCTCACTCTGCTCCCTCTATCACACCTATCTCACACACACACACACACACACACACACATATATATATATCTATCTATCTATCTAAAGTTGTCCTTCTCGCCTATAATATATTTCTGTTGAACCACTCCTAACAAACAAATGCTACCCCATTTCTAAGCTCTTATCCTACTTGGCTCAATGTCCTTGCAGTGAGAAACCAATTTCTATTTTATTTCCTAGTTAATTTAGCAAACCCAAACAAACTAACTTCTCTCATTTAAAATTAAGTAAAATATTAATGGCTAATGTTTATCCACCTCATGTTAGCCACAACATGTGAACATACAATCACATTTATGGCTAAGTCCGGATTCTCCTGCATCATTATGTCAGGCAATGAGTGATGCCTCATCAAGGATATCAAGCTTTCCCCCTTCATTTTACTTGGTTAGGGTTTCAAGTCTTGATTTGGCCTTTTGGAGCTTTGACCTTGCAATCTGATTTCTTTTGCAGTAGTGTTTGGCCATCTTCCTCTATAAATTATTGTCCTTATTTTCCTTCTCTAAGAGATTCTCAAGATTCTCATTGGCCCTCTCAAGCTAATGGTCACGTTTCTTATTGACCATGATGGAAAAATACTCATTTAAAGTGAGCTCATTAGCAAGTTCAGCCTCCTTTTGCCTCTCTAGTTCTAGAGATATTTTCATCCCTCTAGTCTCAGGTCTCCTTCTTGGCACTGCTATTCTTCATTTGTTTCACCATACCTCTCATAAGCCTTATCAAGCAAAGCCTTTGCCTTGTTTTCTTCTCTTTTTTCCTTGAGAAGTTGCATCACCATGATTGCCTGCTTGGTTTTGAGTTGTTGATTTTCCTGCTCATAGTATGAAATCACATACTTAGATCTCTCTAAGTTGGTTTGAAGTTCCCTGATTTGGGAATCCTTCTCCTTGAAAATCACACTGGAAAGCTCATGATCATGCTACTCATCCAAGTCAACAAATTCAAAATCTGTTTATGTCTCATGGAGATATTCCTCCTCATGAATGGCTTCCTCATGTACATCTTCCTCTGCCATCTTTTGTTTACCCTTCTGTACCTGCTTTGCTGATGAAGAAGGAAAGGTCCCTCCCACAATTTGTGGGGAAAAAACCTACCTATGCCCTCTCTAATATGTATTTTCCAATATGCCCAATTCATCCCTCTTAGGCTTGCTGACCATAGCTCTGCTTTGTGACCCAATCTGACCATGAAATGGTGATGATGGCGGTGATGGTGATGAAATAGATGAAGTGGACTGAGGTGGAGGCATAGATGTAGCAGGATGAGATGAAGAAGGTACATCTTGAACATGTTGAGCTTGTGGATCAGTGAAGATGTCATTGGAAATGAAGGTGTCCCTGAGATGCTCAACTGGTCAAGGTGATGGAGTACAATGATTTTGATCAATGAGTGGTGGAAGAGGTTGTTCATCTACTGGTCATAGTCTCTATTTTGTACAATGAATGCCATTTTGTGTATGCTCCTGAATAGATAGTATGGGATGTTGAGCAATCTTACTCTTGTGAAGTGCATAAGAAATATAATATGGTATGTTTAGAGCCTAGAGAACCTTCCTTCATAAGAGAAGTACTTCATGATGATTTTCATCATGGGGGCATACCTATCAAAAAGGAGCTGAAAGGGAAGACCCTCTTCCTCTCATTTCTGTATCTTGGTTTGATGAATGGTTCATATTGATCCTCCAAATATTTGGATTTAAACCACTTCTCACCCGTGTTTGGAATCCTTGTGGCAGCAAAAATGATAGATGTAGATACAGTGAAGGTCACACCTGCAAGGGTCACTTGGTTGTCTCTGAGGTTTTAAATGACAACTCTACTCAGCATGAGATGATGTTGGACCCTCTGAATCATGTTGCAAAAATAAAGGCAACCTACATACTCAAAACAATTGACAGTCATAGGAGAGGCCATAAGTTCATTTATGTTGGTGGGCTCCAGCCTTAGGATTCTTACTCCTTTGTGAGGCCTTCTATGTTCTCTATCCTCCTCTTCTTGTCTACCCTCCTCTTCCATATAGACTCTATCTTCCTCCATAGCGTTTGGTGGCCAAGAAACCCTAGGAATGAGGTGAATGAGAATGGGGAGTGGATATAGGTCTAGGGAATAGGGATAAGTCTTAGGAAAGTTTAGAGAGATGGGGGAAGGGGTTATGGAGCTTTGGGAGGTGATAAGAGGTTGAAATGTAAAGGGAGTTAGAAATTACAGTTAAATTATAGGTTTTGAGGAAGTGGTTGCCTAGGAAATTTAGAAGCCTAGGACTTAGGGTTTTATGGGAGGGGATTTATGGACTAGGAAATAGTAGTGTAGGGGTAGGGATATGGTTTTTAGATTTGTGGGAAGGAAATGTAGGGTGTTAGGGCATCGAATTAGGAATTATGAGATGAAACTAGGGTTTTCAAGTGGACAAAATGCTCATTTTTCATGAGAAGAAAAACAAAATTAAAATGGTATTTAAGGAATCAAGGAGGGGATAAATTTGTGTTACTTACTTGATTTAGGATGAAACGAGAATTTTTTGAAGGTTTTGAGAGATTTGGAGGTGATTTGATGCTTCTTGGGCAAGCTGGGAAAAATCCCAATGCCTTGCCCAGAAGCACAACGCCCATGGAGAAAAGCGTAGCGCTGCAAGCTAAAAGAGCAACACCTATGGAGTAAGCATAGCCGCCACCCTCTAGAAGTGCAGCGCCACTAAATTTTGAAGAATTTGATGCTGAAATCGATTTTTCTAGCTAAGGGAGTGCAAGCTCAACTTTTGGGAGTGAAAATGAGTTTGATTTTGATGTCTTGGTAGTATTTACACTTCATGAATTTGATGTTTTGGGCCTTGGGACCCACTTTCTCCTTTCTTCACTTCACTTTACCCTTTGAAACTATACCCTTTTGCATTTGAATTTTTCCTTGACAAATTAATCATTTAGTGACTTTCAGAACTTTTTGAAATTGAAATTTTTGATGCTTTGGCATGTTGGAACTATGAGTTATTAGCTTGGGAATCATGAACTTATTACATTCTGAATGACATAAAATTACATAATGAAAATTAAAAATTACATATTAAAACCAAAATTACATACTGAAACAAGAATTTCTCTTTACAAATCATCTTCATATGGTGAAGAGATGTTATTTTATCACCCTTTACTTGCTGGTCTTATGCAATGGAAATGAAGTTTTATTGGACCTTGGAAACCCTAATGACCTAATGAAACTTTAACTGACCTAATTTCTTGATGACATGACTGATATGATGGCATGATGACTTATACCTCATGATTGATGTGCTTTCAACAAGGTATGAAAGTATGCCAGCAAGTAATCAAATAGTAAGGAAGAGTGATGTTTTTGGACTAGGGCTACCATCAGTGACTAAATTTTTGAATGCAAACCTAATGTAATGATAAAAATTTCCGAATGAGACCCTAATATGATATGAAAAGAGGAATTTTGATCACTGATGGCAGGATGAAAATACTGACGCTAACACAAAGCATGGATGATAATCCAAGTACTCCAGATGAACAACCACTCACAGGAAGTCATCTTCCATTCGAAGAGATGGGATCACACCCCCACCAATAGACAAATTCACAGATGTTTGCAGCTTAACATTTGATCATATGAAGAAGAGGACCATGCAACAAAGGCATAGATACATTCATAATGATCCTCAAAACCCAGTATTAGTAGTAACAGAAAAGGTTATCACCTCCAATACTATAAGAAATCTAAGGGTAGTTATGGCAGAAAATGTTGCATTCGCTACAACATCACATGATAACTTAGAGTACTTTTTGAATGAGAATTCCAGTTTGAGAAGATAAATTATTGTAGTGAAACAAAAATTAAAACATCTTGCAGCAGATAACCAACATCTACCATCACAAAACTTTAATGCCACAAAATGTTAATCATTCATGCAAGAAGAGCTAGAGGAAATGGAGGATACCATGGCACGACTATTGTTGAGAGGATACTTATAGAGTAGGTCATGGATCCTCTCATTGGCATTCAAAAGAATGCACAAGAAGTGGTGTAACTCCTAAATATAACAAGCATAGAAGTTGAAAAAATTCAAGAGTGGATTTCCAAATATCCAGATGTTCTGTAGCATTTGGAAAAGAAGGATAAGATATCCATAGAGATTGACAGAGTTTAGTTGAGACTTCACCTATAGAACTACTCACACATTGGAGCATAGTTGGTTAGCACCATGGATGCCTACAACCGAATGAATAATGGGTTTGAGTCTCTTCCACACAAGCATAGGATGCCCGCCATCAAATATCTTGAAGTAATCAGAGGCATGGAAGTTATCTTTTAGGAGATAAAATAATAAATTGAACATATCAAACATGCAACAAAACAGGAAGGTTTGGAGGTAACCAAATACATTATTTAAAATTATTCATTCGCACCAATCAAAGCACACATGAAGCTCTCATGACTGTGGAATAATGTAAAATCAAGCTCCAAGAACATACTGACATAGGCATTGGAGGTGAAGATGCGCTACAAATGAGACTTTCCAATCTGGTTCGAAACCATTGCGAAGGAGTTTAGAGAATATCACACGTACATTACAATTGAAATCCATGAAGAAGCAAATGATTTATCCATTGGATGAGTTTTTTCCTATTCCAATTTTGTCTTAGTCTTTGTCTCATTTGTGATTTGTCTTATGTAATAAATATGATGTAGTTAAGTCCAAGGGACACATGTGGAATATGAATTGCCACACATTGAAATGTAATGAGTCATGCTAGAATGTGAATAGTCATAGAAATCAAAGAGTCACTGGGAAGATCGAAGGTCATTGTACTTGTTATAAATAGCTTCTCATAACTCAAACAAAAGGGGGGAGTTTTGGAGGCTTAGCCTTGGCTTGTCTTGTACTAAATAGGAGATAAATTATTATTTGGAGAAGCAAGTCGTGGCTTCGTGTTCCACTATTGGATATAGCGTTTCATTCATGTAACAATGTACTTGGGATCTTGCACTTACAATAAAAATATCAATGAGATGACATTCCTTCATACATGTATCATAGATATAATTGGACTATTCTGGTTGTGTTTATGGTATATGTTTCTTTATTTACATACTAAGTTAATTAACTAATTCATTTCTTAGCTATGGTTGTTATTGAACGGATGCTATTATGATTTAACAATTGTTGTTTATTATGTGGACTGATTTGCAGGCACTCAACAAGTCTTTCTCTTTATCCCCGGGTCCCCATTTAGGATAATACTGTAAATTTTCTAAGTGATGGATCATTTCCCTCACCAAGCGTTTAAGTCTTCCTCGCACACCTTACATTGGTTGACTCATGAAGCTCACATTCTTGCTGCCCCAAAGAGGCATTGTGTTCTCTTATGTTCCATTGTAACCAAGGCATATCCTGGAAAACCATTCTAATGGTGGTTAGGCCATATGAATGGATGGGACTCCTACATAAAATGGCATGAGGTCTAATTGGGACTTCACATCAGGGAGATCCCCTACAATGTTGGAATCATCCAACCTCGTCAACTGAACCACATTAAAAAAATCCTCGAGGGTTAGCTCAATTGGTCGAGTCCCTACTGTTTAATCACCTTTGCTATTGAGAGGTCACAAGTTCAATTCTATCGACACTCTCAAGGTCAGCTCCATGGTTTAGAAAATCTCCAAGGTCCATGAAACATGAGGGGAAAGTAAATAAAAAAAAAAAAATATTATCCAAGTGTGATTTCACAAAAAAAATTCAATAGGCTAGAAAATGCCACCCTTAACCTTCAAACCCTAGCTAGGGAAACCATAAAAATATAGTGAACAACCTTAAATAGGAGATTACAATAGTAATATCCTTCAATAACTTGAATTTTACAACAAAAAATGGAGGGTTTAACCCTATTGTCCTATTCCTCGAGAAAATGTGCCCTTCCCAAGTAATATTTTCATAATTTTTTATAAGCCAAATCAAGCCAAGTAAACATAAAAATGTGAGGAACCCCAGATTAAATGACCCTTGACTTATATCTCCTAATAGATATTAAAATAATATTGGATTGGATTTCCAACACAATCAACCATTCCTATACAAAATGAATCATCTCCTTTATTTGTATGTTCAAATTAAACCCTAATTCATAAAACAATATTTATTTTTAGAAGGCCCTCTAATCCTCCTTGATGTGGCACTCATTTTTTTCTTTTGAATGAACAAAGTGGGTCCATATTATCATTTCACATCTTTCTATTTCATGAGATCCTTTTAAAGCATATTAATTTTAGGGTGAATAATTCCATTTACTATCTTCTTGGGAAAATATAATTCCTCTAAATATGTATTAAATGCCTCGAACAATGTGTCCTTACCCCAAATACCTCAAAAGGTGAAACATGCCTCCAAATATGTAATAATGGAATAAATAATGTCTCCTTACCCCCTTAAGTTCTCCTCAAAGGGGAAATATGCTTTCCAATATGTGGAATATGTCTTGAATTATGTATAATGCCCCATAAATTCACTTTATCGTGCATTTGAATCCCTTTTTCACCAAAAATCCATCTTACAAGGGGGATATTCATGATCAAGTTGCCAAAATTCCCCCTTAAAGAAGAACGATTATCATAAAGTGATTTATTTTGACTAAATAAATGCTCTAAGCTAGAGAATTCCTCCATTATATATTTCCTTTGCCACTTGTCATGCCTCAGGCCTCTCCCAAGGTAGAGTGCTTATTATCCTTAATGTTCTTTGCCTCCCATGCATAGTTTATTTATATTCTAATATATATATATATATATATATATATATATTACCCCTCAAATTTCCATAGATAATGTTTTGGAAATCTCCTAAACTAGGGATAAAGTAGGGGGTTCTTGTTCTAGTGCTTTCTTTCACAAGTATGCTAAGTATTCAAGAGTGGAAGATCATGGTGAAATATACCTTCATCAACTTATGGCTATCCTTGAACTCCAACTTTGTTTTTCCTATGCTTAGTGAGATAAGAAAGGTGCATGACAATGCAAAACATGCCACATATTTCAAAAGGTAAATAGTTTGAAATAATTAATGGAAAACCCCAAAATCATGATTATCATATAAATGACATGGAGTGGATATTGCATCATATAAATCAACCCATACTTCTAGATACCCCAAGTTGAAGCATTTTTTATAGTTCCAAATATTTAGGCATAGATATTGAGGTTCATTAGCCCAAGTCCACATAATAAAATTGGATATTTTCCCATATTACTTTAAGTTATCAAACCATGATACTAGATATTCACAACATCATATAATTAACTCTAACTCAAGGTCATCAAAAGGAAGCATATGGTTCTATATATATCTATAATTTAAGCTATTATCCATGTTGAATTTACAAACAATAAGAATGCCATTTGGATTTTTCTTTTCCCAATTTTTATTTATTGGTATTTAAACTTTTACCATAACCCATTTTCAAAATAAGTAAATCACTCATTTATTTACAAGTACCCTCAACCTAAGGTTCTAAAATCATATCAAAGGTTCATATGGATAATGTAATACATGAAAGCACTTCACCCCCTATAGGTTCATCAATACAATTACATATACATGTAATAAGTGCAACTATGGTGTTTAACATTCACTTTAAGCCCTCCTAACCACCACCTTATACAATCGGGTGGATATAATAAAATAAAATAAATGTCGAAATATCATAAAACATATGTGAAACAATCAATATGCCATGATTTCAATGTCTCTACTCGTATGTTAGGTTGCTTATGGCCATGTTTAGACATGACTATAAGAAAAATCACCTTAGGAAGTTCATTCAGCCTTAATTCTATCAAGCAGAGGGTTTGAAATAAAGGTGGATACTTTGTATTCATATATTCTTCCTTTCCCCATATGGAATCCATGGGCTTATAGTGTTACGCCTATCCCTTAATTATTTATATGCTTGTGTTCCTCAATTATTTTTCCTTTTCAAATAACATACATATAGGTTATGTGGATATTTCATCAATAACATGAAAATAAGTCCATGTGGAAAGAATACAAAAAATATAATATGCACTTCCTTTAGTAAAGGGACACATAGCACATTGTGCACTAGCAATCCATAAGATAGGGTGAACCTATAAGCTACTTCTCTAAATTTTTGTAGGATATTAAAGACTACATAGTATCGAGGGATGAGACTAGATATAGAGACTAAACAATGAAAATAAAATAGTAAATAATTTTATGGCAAATCAACGATACCTCCTCAACCATAATTAGTTGTGGTATAACACAACAGGAAAAAGAGACACGACTGAAAAAACTAAAGTAAGAAACCATAACTAAAGACTAACTAACTCTGACATAAAACCTACTCTACATTTAGGGGAACAGAGAAGTGAAATAATAACAGAGTTAGGGACCATAGTAGGGCTTCATTCAAGTGTGATTCACCCATCCAGGTCGAAGCGTACCATCAATTTGTGCAAGTTTAACAACTCTATATTCCTTTGTTTCTGAAACTATAAAAGGTCCCAAAAAATGCATCTGAAGCTTCCTAGGATGCTTTAGGTACTTACTGTTGTAGAATAGAACCTGATCTCCAATGAAAAAAAAAAATTTGTTCTTAATATTTCGATCATGCCAAGATTTTTTCCTTTGCTTCTCCACAGTTTGATGGAAATATGATAAGAACCTCTTCTCATCGAGCTACCATAACTCCTGAAGTATTTCTTCAACATATTCATCATCAATCATCTTGGTATATTGCACAATATATACGTTAGGAATAATAAACTATATATGGACTAGAAATTCTCTTCCATACACCAGTTGGAATGTAGCGTATTTGTGCAAGATTTTAGTAGTATTTATATATGCCCAAGGTGTAGTGGGAGTTATTTCATCCAAATTATCCTTGTTAGTAGAGAATACCTTAGTAAGTCCTTTGTCCAATATTTTATTCAGTGCTTGTGCCATTATACGGAGAATGATAAGGACTTCTCTTATGATTTTATATCAAGAATTCCTGCGTTAATGTTGCAATAGTGTCATTAAGGAAGTGAGTTCCTTAATCGTTGGTCACGATTCTTGGGCAACCAAACTTGGTGATAATTTTCTCAAATATAAACCTTTTTGTAGAATTAGTAGTACAATCTTTCATAGGAGCTACTTATGCCCACATTTTCAAGAATTCGGTTGTGGTATGATATACCTCACATGTGAATGTCATGCAAGAGGATGGATGGGTCTAATAAAGTCAACTGCCCATTTTTTGAAAGCCTCCAAAACATAAAATAGATGCAGTGGAAGTTAATCTTGTTGAGAATGTCACCCAAACCATTGAAAAACATCACAGGTCTTAGCAAACTCCTTGGAATATTTAAAAAACGTCAACCACCATAACCCTTCTTTCAGTACCTTGCTCGCATTTTTTTTACCTCCTACATGACCTCCCACAACTCCACTATGACACTCCCATCGAATTTCATCTCTTTCATGATTAAAAACACATTTGTGAAACATGTTATCAAGACCCAAATTATATAATTACCATGCATTTAGCTGATAATTGGATGCTATCACTACCATATGCCTCTTTTGTTTTGCGGAATAGTTTTCAGGAAACATACCAATAGTTAAGAAAAGTATGATATCATCAAGATAATCTGGGAAAGCCTCAACTTTGAACAAGTCTGCATTAAGAAGTTGATCATCAATGGAACCTCCAGACTCTCCCGACTCCAAGCATGAAAGATGATTTGGTCCTTCATTGGTTCATCTAGGCTTCACAACAACCTTAAAAGAACATTCCTGAAATAACAAAAACCACCGAAAAATCCTCCCTTCCAGCATAGGCTTGTTGAATAAATACATTAAGGTTGAATGATCTATAAATAATTTGAAGTTCCCACCCAAGAGATAATGGAGAAACTCCTGAAGGGAGCATAACACTTCTAACCATTCATGCTTGGTCGTAGTATATTTGTGTTATGTAGTAGAAAGTTTTAGGCTAGAAAATTATATGGGATGGTCCAAATTTCCTTCTCCAGGTTGCACAAGTATAACATCGAAAGAAATGATGGAAACATCAATATGAACATGAAATTAATTCCAGTTAGGATAAAATACAATTGGAGCATTGGATAACTTTTCATTCAGGGCCTTAAAGTTGGTATCAGACTTAGGAGTCCATATAAAAGGCTCAAAATTATTCAGGAGATTCTCGAATGGTGTAGTAAGCAAAGCATAATTGCAAATGAACATACAATAATACCATGTGTTCCCCAAAGTGGATCTAAGTTGTTTAAAACACATGTTGGCGGTGGCATGTTGATAATTACCACAACCTTATCTAGGTTGACTAAAAAAACATCCTTGCAAACAATGTGCCCCAATAAGTTTCCAAAAGGTATAGCCAAGATGCACTTATTTAAGTTGAGAGAAATATGTAATGGTCTACATCGATTGAACATCACTCTTAAAAAACTTGAATGGTTTTTCAAGAGACTATAAATAGTTCAATCATCCATATATACTTGCAAGAACCTGTGTATATACTCATGGAAGAATGCGATACAAATTATGGAAAAGACTGTAGGTGCATTCTTAAGGCTGAAAAACATCACATGATAGGCATATGAACCCCATTCTATGGTAAAGGTAGTTTTTTTACTATCCTATTCTGTGATCCAGACTTCATGATATTCTAAGAATCATGATTAAGCTTCCTGACCTTCAACATTATTTAACACTTCATCACTGAAAGGGGTAGGAAATGGCTCATGCAAACAAGAAATATTTAGGCTATGATAATCAACACAGACTCTAATCTCATCAAAGTCCTTGTCCTAAATGACGATAGGAATTATCTAGTCAGCCTCATCCATAGGGAAGGTAAGTCTGTATTCTAACATCTTGTCAATCCCCCTTTTTACATTTTCTTTTACTCTAGGATTTAATCGGTATAGACAATGCTTTACTAGATGGGCATCAAACTTCATAACAATATTCATTTCCCCAAGATCTCCTTTAATACCTTTCAACTCTGAAACTAATGAAGGAAGTAGGTCCTCATAATCATTAAGAAAATAAAAAAACTCTTTGGTGGTTTTTTCATCCCAATAGTCTCCAATAGAGGCCAAATTAGGTTTCTCATCAGATCCAATATTGAAATACTACAACTTCAAGGGTTGTAACTATGCAGAATCCTACTAGGTGTCATCCTTAATGCTATGATTTCCTTCAGATTGCTTGAAAGAGAGATGTATCAATCCTTCTAAATCTTCATCATCAAGTTCCATTTCGATTTTACCACAAGTAACAACATTCTATAATCAGGTACAATTCCACAACGTAATTTATCAAAGAATCCCGCAATAGGTTTCCAAATAGGAAATAGAACCCATTTTACAGCTTTCAAAGCCTCTACAATATGAGCATCTTCATAAGAGAAGCTGAAATCAACATGGAATTGAGAAACCAACTTATCCCAATTGGAAGTCTGTATCTTCATCTCCTCTTTTAAATACCAGTATTTATGAATAGGTCCTAGAGTATGAATAAAGTAGTGTACCCACAATTTAACACATACTTGTTCTTCTTTCATTCTACAGTATAGGCCTAAAGATGTTTCTCGGGACTAGTATGTACTTGATACAAGGAGACAATACAAAATTCCTTTTGTGGTTCATAAAATTTTCATAAAAAAGTATAATTTTCTATTCCCCATAATGAAATATGGTTGCGGTGAACAACTCACCATAGATTAGGAGTAGCTTGAAGCACAACATCCGTTAGGGCCAATTGTTGCTCCTCCACAAAAATACATACAATGTATCATACAAAAGCATCAACATGAATAGGATTATCAAAGACAAGATAGTGTCTTACCTTTATACTAATCCACTAAGGTGATCAAATAGTTGCACATATCCTAGAATATAGCTCATTCTCTCCATATTTCCATTCCTCCATTGCAACCTCTGAACCCATTTCAATGTTTTGAACACTTCACCAATTGAGAAACCCATCAACTGTATGATTAATATAATCCTCCCTCTTCCCTAAAATAAATTGGTATATTTGATCAAGGAAATTTGTGTCTTCTATGTCATTAATAAGCTATGTATATCTAGGAACCTAATAAGGATCCAAAGGCTGAATAAATCTAACTCCATCCACTTAAAATGTCATAGTTTCTCTTTTTAAATCGATAATGGGATGATTCTGGAAAGCCCAACCCACTCCTAATAAATATGGATTCCCAATGATATCAATGATTTAAAAATCAACATAAGTCTTTACACCAACAACTGTTGATCAGTGGTTTTCATTGATGCCAACCCAAGCAGCACTAGGGGCTACCCTGATCTTGCATGAGAATTTTTACTTGAAAAAATACTCTATTCTGAGTAAAGGATATTTTGGATGGTTTCTACTTGTCGAGATGTTTCTGTTGATATATGGAACACAATGTAATTCTCCATGGTTTAAGAGATATTCATGTTTGAATTTAGGAACCCCAGTCAGTGAGCTAAAACCCCATGGGGTTGTGGCATGATAGTAATAATTGGTTGTGGCCATTGAATAGTCAATAATTAATAAATTTTTAAACTCCTAAAATCCATCCAACGTTCATTTGTTGAATACCCTCTCAACCTAAGCACTTGTTTAAATTGTGACACTCATATCCTCCTGATGCAAGGATTTCGCTACTTAAAACAGTTCCTACTGGCATTATCGCTATAATTTCTTTTTTTCTGCAAAGCTTCAGATGCTAAAAAAAAAACCCATGTAAGCCTAAATCCTAATGAAGCGTATGACCAAATTTTAGATATTAGTTTGCTATATGTTCGGAGATATGATCTGAGGAAGTTAATATTTTTGCAGGCTCCCGAATTTCATGTCAAACATGCGACCTTTGGAAAATCATCATAACTTTCTCTAAGAGCATTGAATTAAAATTTTGTAAAAAGTGACAGAAATAAGACGGACTGTAGTTTTTTGGATATCGGCTTTAGGACTGAAGGTTGAAACAATGACACGTGAAACTTCGTACAAGTTCGCTCTATTGAACTAGTCTATAATTAGGTCATCGTAGGAGATTGGGGATAAATATTTATTGAAGAATCCAATATTGATCAGACCTATGGGGTTGGAAATAGGACTCAGAGGGCTACCATAGGGCACAATTTCAGACCTTGGAGATCCGAAATTACATAGATACAATAGATTCAATATCTAGCTTCTAGAAGGCAAGAACAAATATGCATTCAAGGATCACTGTAGTAAGGAAAACACATCAACATTCAAGGGTAAGTCTACTACAAAAATGTATGTATGATTAGTGTTTGAATTTTAATTTGAATATCATCTCTGGAATTTTTTTTTTCAAGACAATGTAAGTAACTTGTATGTATGTTTTATTGGGTTTTTTTTGTAAATGTTGAACATATTTACATTTGAATTTTGAACATTTCTCTGACATATGGTTTGCAGGACAAAGTAAGTATTTTGTTTGTATATTGGTTTGGGTATTTTTCATTAATGCATGTGCAGGAAGGAGGACACAATAGGACAAATCAAACACACACTAGAAGGACAATGCAACACCAAAGTACCATTACTTGAAGCAAGCACAACAATACCTCAACAACTGCTAGTGTTCAAAGAAGCAATGTCAAGTCAAGTACTAGGTCGTGTCAAAAGTCAGTATTGTAAAAATCATCATTGTAAAATAGTAAAAGAGTAATTATTGTAAAAGAGTCAATCTGCCTAGAGTTGGAGAGGAACTTTTTGGAGGTATAAGTGTCATTGTTGGATAATGTTATGGTTGGGTTGCAGGTCATAGTGTGATTGGGTGATTGGTCTAGTTCAAGAAAACCATTGTGAATCATATTGTAGCATGGATCATTGTCCCTAGTACGATATTCCACACTCTTGTCTTATTTCTGATCATTATAGGGTGGTAGGGTGGTGCTAGGTTGGTGCATGAAGTCACCTACTGGTTGGAGCCTGTGAACACTTCAGGGTGCTAGGTCAGTCTAGGATGTCATGGCATCCATTCAATTGACTACTAAAGAAACCAGGGTGTTGGGGCATCCTTTCAGTGGTAGCTGGAGAAGAATGTTTTTCTAGAATTATAGGAAGTTGTACCTTTCATTTCAGTTGAGGTTGAATATTAAAGAATTTATTAGAAAAGCGTTCAGTGGTTTTTGACCCGAAGGGGGTTTTTCCACCTAAAACTCATGTGCCTATTGTGTTCTATTGTTCACTGTTGTTACTAGATAAACATCAAGAATAATTGAAGATTATCTAATGCTCTTAAAATATTTAAAAGTGCTAATTGATAATAAATACTAATTCTTACCCCCCCCTAAGTCTTCCATTGTAACAATTTTTCTTCATCTTCCAAAAGACCAATATGAAAACTACGATATTAGTTAGCAATCCACAATTGAATTGGAGAGAACACCACTTTAGGCCTTCCTAGTGCTTCCCAAGTCTTTTTCAGTAAAACATTAACATAAAATCCCAAATCCAACATAGTATCTTTGATCTTATACCCATCAATTTGATCATTAATGCATAACTCTCTCCTCATCCTCCGTTTGTTGCGTCTGACTCTTCTACTATGTTGCTATGGTAAATTTGTGGAAATAGGGTGCTCTAATAACTCCTCATCTCTGATAAATCCCTTCATCTTCTTTCACAACTGTTGAGAAAGTTGGTCATCACTGATAATATCAAGAAATATTTGAACCACATAGTAACTTACTAGGTAGATTATGCAGAAAATCAGGGACTACTCGATGATATCCTTTTAAGAGTCAAAGTTTGATATTTTCCTGATCCCACAACCCTACGGATTTGAGAAGAACCTATCTCTTTAAATATATTTATTTTCTTAATTTAATGCATTTAACATAGTTTTCAAATATTGAACAAAAAATGCACATGATGTTTTTCTTTCAAATGTAGCTTCCAAACTAATTCCATTGGGATTTTTTTTTCTATTGAACTAATCCACATGCCATAAATACCAAAAAATATTACAAATTGGAGAATATTTTATGATTATGATCATATTATTGAATTTATGATTTAGGAAGATACTTTTAAGTAATGATGAAGATGTTAATATTTTAACTCCAAAAGCATACCCAAAACTAAGAATCACATTCCATAATTTGTGGTTCGCTTATGGAAATTTTATGATCTCCAAAACAAATTCAAGGGAGTTATGAATTACAAAAAAAATAGTTCCTCTATGTAGTATGAGATAATTAATATCAGTATTAAGAAAAATCCTTATAACATTATTTAGGTACTAGATGCATGCCTACAAAAAAATTGCAGTCATTAGTCTCTTAAAATAAAATAAATATATATTTGCATGTAAATATAGTGACCTTACAACATATGATACATAAATAATATAGAATGTTATTCCCTTGAAGAAGGATGTATATCTTGTTTAGTAAAAATTAAGAAGAATGCATCCAACATTAGAGCAATAGATAACAAAAAATTGAAATAATTTCTAGAAGCACAATTAATTTTTCTAGTTCGACTTTCCCAATGGGTGTCCAACATGGTACATATCAGGAAAAAAAGGAGAAATCAAGATTTGTAGTGATTTCACAAATATCAATAAGGTTTGAAATAAGGATAATTATCCCGTTCTACCCATGGAGAATATTCATAAATGTGTCTCCAACTCATAAATGCTATCCTTGATGAGTGCAGATCAATTGAAGACAATATTTTTGTTAAAATCTCTATTTTGGAAACTTGGGTAAATTAATTCCTTGTGATATACTTAATGAAAATTTAATTTATATTGAATTGTTCATCTAATAAATTAAATACACTAGTCAATTGGGGTTATTTCGAGTGGTTGGGTGGAACGACTGTTATCTTCCACACCTAGGTTCAAATCCCTGCTAGTGACATGATGAGCTATAATGGCTTGCTAATTATTTTGAAATGGTTATCTTCTTGTGAAAATTTTTGTATTGAATTCAAGATTTGTGAACTCTTAAGTGAGTATACTTATGGGTTGACCTGGTAGCAACGACCTCACTCTAGCTCTCAGGCTAAGAGGGAGGTTGATTTATTTACATTAAAAAAATAATACGAATAAAATACACTTGTTGGAAATTTAACTAAAAATAAAAAATGAACACTAATACACATGGGCGGAAAATCTGACAGCAAAATCCAATAGAAGCAATAAACTCAGAAAAACTGTTGGAAGTTAAATGTGTTTTTTGGTTTTTGTTTTTAAAATCTCGACGGTCTTGGAATATTCGATGGGAGTTCCTTCATCGTCGAATATCCGATGGGATTTCATTTACCATCTAATATCTGATGTTTGGTCCAATATCAAACGAATGCCAGAGAATCATTGTATAATGGGCAATTCCACCATTAATAGCTTCTTTCCGTTGGACAACATCTAATTTGGGACCACTTTATGTTGAGTTTAACTAATTATAATAAATATAAGATTGCTATTATAATTACACATAATATTATGAATATATAATTAATAAATATTAATATTAATATAAATAATATATTTATTAATATAATATTATATAATTATAATATAAATTATATATATAAAGTTATATAATATATTATTATAATTATAATAAATATTATATATATATATATATATTAATTTTGACATGGTTTCTATAATATAACTTCGACATAATCTAGAACCAATAGGATTGTTTTGAAAGGTTGTAGGGCTATTTTGAGGTTGATTTTTGAAGAAAATAATTACTGAAAGTTTCGTGAGGAAAAATGTCACATAACATTCCTCAAGGAGACCAAGGAGACTTGGGATCAACATCGGGGGCTTCAGAGGATAAAAAATGTTATTTCCCTTGTAAAAGATGCAAGGGCTTGAAGATAAGGAGAGTTCTATAAAAACAACTAAAAGGCATTGTAGAGACTATGGACATGCTGAAGGTGGGCATGAATATCATCCATTAGTAAGTTATTCATTATATGTCTTTGTATTGTAGATTGTTTTTGTAAGTGTTTAGATGTATATTGTATTTTAGATTGTATGTATTTGTATTGTAAATTGTATTATCTTTCTATTATAAATATTTATATTCATTTGGGAGATATATGACCTATGTTTCATCTTGATGTGGAGAAATATTATTTGATTATTATGGTTAGGATTGATTAAGGAGTTAGGTCAAGTTTGGGATTAATTAGTTTATGAGCTTAGGGATAAGGGGTTATTGTTTAAGGGTTTCGGTGTTAGGGGTTAAGGGATTAGGGTTTATGGGTTTAAGGGCTCAGGGAATGAGGTTAAGGTGTTAGGCAGTTAATATATGTTTAGGGGGTTTATTAAAAATTTTAAATTTATAAACCATAATTTATTAAAATGTTATGTTCCTAACCACAATGTGTTTTTCTCATAAAATATACTCTTTCTCATTTTTTAAGGAAAAAAGTATGGGACACAAGCCTTGCACTTGGTGTTTCAAAATGTTTTAGGTAACAATGAAATTTGAAAAGCCAAGTGATATATAAGAGTGAAGAATTATCTATATAAATTCTCTTTTTGTGATAAATAAGGGGTCTCATTTGTTGTAAATTGTGAGAAAACTTGAAGTAATATCAAATCTATAATAGTTCTAGGAAAAGGGTAGTGTTATGGTGTGTTTAGTGCATGAGTGTACTAAACCACCGGTGCTTGGTAGGAATGGTTGCAACCTACAAGCAATGGTCACATGCATAAAACATGGTTAACTGGTTAGTGAACACATGCCAACATATAAAACACACTAAATTATGGAACATAGTATGTTGCAAATAAGAAGAAGAAACAAAACTATAATAAAAAAAAAAACACAATCTCAAATGAGTCAAACGAGACAACAATACAAATGGTGGAATAATCCCTTCTTATTGACTGCTATTAGTAAATAAAGGTAGAACGTTACACACTCGCCAAAGGATCCTTAGAGCTATGGAGCTCTAAGACCTAATGCAAGGAGGGCTTTACCCTTGAGCTGGTTCTGCAAGGCCTCTCTCTTCTCCTAAGGGATTGGATTTGTTGGGTGGCCAACAACTGAATCCTATAACTTTATTTCTGCTCCGGATCACACACTGTTGCTTTGCTCATGGGAAATTTGGCCAGCATAATAATGTATTCTCATTTTTTTCTTCTCATGGTGGAAATTTATAGGCAATTTCAAATCCTTCTTCCCTCTCTTGGTATACTTGTGGATAGTGACCCAAGAGTGGGGGTTGATTCCTTTTTGTTCTCACTTGATTCCTTTGTGTGCTCACTTGAGGTCTCAAGGTGGCTCTAGGCGACTATCCTTAGGCGGCCTCAAGTGGAGGATCTTCTCCTAAAGTGTGTCAAGTGGTCCCAGATGGTGACTTCTGCCACTCCCAGGCCCATGCGACTTTTTTAGGGAAAGCTGCGCAGACCAGCGCCCCTATTGAATAAAAATGCACGCAAAGCACATTTTGCATGTGTCTTTAGTGCGCAATTTGAAATTTTGCCTCTTGACCTTAGAAATTTTTAAATTTTATAGATTCTATAGTGTTTCTCAGCCCTGTAAAACCTTCTGCTTGACATTTCATAATGTCATTTTGCTTGTCCGATTTTCCATTGATAATAGTTTCCTCCTAATGTGTGAGGTCTAGGAATAACTGTATATCCGAAATACATTATATTTTTTGTTCTGTGTAACCTATGCTAAGAGAGTGAGTGAGACCTACGTACATCCCAAGGTTGGAGACCCCTTACAATGGGTAAAAGAGTGATCATGTTCTGTCGGAAACCTGTAAGAAATAGTATGATACAATAAATACAATTTTTATACGAGGCAGGCATATCCCATGCTCATAATGCTTTGGCTAGCTAAACAAATATATCTGACAGATAAAGGTTTTGTCTATGTCACTGATATGGTAGTGATCTGCTGATTTGGTTGATGACGATGACTGCTGACGCCATGAGGGGTGTTTTTTCTTTGACAATAGGTTGAATGTAGTTTCCACATTCGTAATCTTGGTATAGCATATAAATTCTCATTGTACGCATGGGTGTATGACTGGGACCTTCCCGTGTAAGCTTTGATGAAAGAGATGCTTATAATGGCACGGGTCTTCGATGAATCTAGGAAAAGTGCAATTGTTGTAAAGTACGATACCATCTTGACATGAAAGCTTGTGTTGTAGTCGAATTTCAGGAGGATCAATGACATCTATGGTCAATGATGATTCCCACAGTGCCATTTGAGGATGCCCCTATTGGGACGAGGAGCCATCCAAGGTACTGATTCCTTTTTGGAGAATGGGTGTTGAATTCAACAAAAAGGAAGCCTTAACTGAACGAGAGAGATACTGATGCAAGGGACCAGGGTCTCTGATTTGATAGTTTTAACATAGGCATGATGACAAGGGATGAATGAAAACTGATGATAGGATTTTAGTGGCCCAAGGTCAGAGCATGAAAAAATAAGTTTGGTGGCAGTCATAACTATTTCTGATGAAGAAATCCTTGGAGTCGGTAGAGCGTCCATGTTGGGTATATGTTGGTTATGAATGTTTTGGTGGCTTTGGATGAAAGGTGTGATGCTCCGACCAAGGGTTACTAGGGACTTCTACCATGGGAGAAAATGGATGGATGAGTGGGGGATATTCTCCGTTTGAAATCTTTGTAAACTTTCCAAAAGAATAAAAAATTGGATTGGATTGTACAAAACACAGAGATAGGTGCTCGAAAAACATGAAAATTCTCGTTCACTGATGATGTGAGGAAGGAGTTCTTGCTGAGGGTCAGGGCCCCATTGGTTGGTCTCGATGTGGGGATGATAAAGCAGATGGAAAATATCACAGATGGGCTATGATGATGGAGGGATGGTAGGCCAAATGCGAGACTCGGTGGTGCGTATTCGATCTACTTGCAGAAATGGTAGGCCAGGAAAGGGATTTTATTTCGATATGGTAAAAATTGACTTGATGCATGGTGGATGAATGGGCATGAAGTGCTTCTTGGACTGAGGTGGTATGGCCATGGCGTCATATTTTTCCGATGCATGGTCTAATTTGAGTGATGGACACCATGGAGGGGGAGGCTCTACCGACCAATGAGGATGTTCATCATGTGAAAGGTGGGGAGATGATAAACATGGTCAAGTGTTTGGAACCTATGGTTGATTTATTGTGGAGAAATGATGTCAGAATATGCAGAGTTTCTCTGGGAATCTATCATGCTAAGGGTAGAATGATACCTGCCCTGGAACCTTTGGTGCATGGGGCAATAAATGGTTTTTTTTACTATACAACACCTGCAACAAGATATGCCAAGTGATAGCATCTTTCTCATTCAAATATTATTGACAACATGTGTTGAATGAACAGAGGATAATAGAGGGCATACCTGTCAGAACTGAAAAAATGATTTGTTCGGAGGCGCGAATGTGTGAAGCCTCCTTTGGGCGTTATGAGGTGTTGATTGTTGTGTTGCTTTCAGTTCTGCAATTGGGATCTCTAAGCTCTCATTATGTTCCTTCAAACAATTTGAAAGGGGTGACATATAGGCCAATATGGCTCATTTCAACTCATTCATGACATTTGAGTGTTTGAGAGTTTGAGAGGTTAGAGGTTGTTGCTGAGCTTTTCTTGCCATTGCAATCATCCTGTGCATCCAGGATTCACGCAACTAGAGTTAGGCAGGCCCCAAAACGTCCTACATTTAATTTTTCAGTGTGACTGGGAAGGTGTTCGTACAAACTGGGTTTGTACAGAACCCTAGCAATTTTTTTCCTTGACTGCGCAAGCGATCAAGGCACATGCGCGAAATATCCACGCGAAGTTGAGGATTTTTGCACAAATTTCACACCCGTTAGTGCTTTCTGCGCGTAGCCTCTGCGCCTGTCTAAGATATAGGTGCACGGTCAACGCGCCTGTTTAAGAAACAGGTGCACTGAAAAGGCAAGGTTATTTTAGGAGATTTTTTGGCAAAATTTTTAATTTTTTGGTGTTTTGATGTCCATGATGTGTGTCTGTTTGGTGACAAGATGTTGTGGAGGGAGAGAGACTGGGTTGGCCTCTGCATGGTTATGGCACAAGATTCCAATCCTCGGTAGTAGTTGGCTTGATGGGGTCTTCTCAAGTTTCTTGAGAATGACCTCCTGCGATCACAGGATCGATTACTGCGTTACCTAGTCCGTTGATGGAACAGGCGGCACAGAGTGATGGTGCTGTGAGGATGTGACTTGGCTATTCGTCTGAAGACCAATATTTATTTTGTGATAGGGCTACTACCTCGGGTGAGGCACTCCCCTATCCGCTTCCTCCTGGGAAGGTTGATCATCGACGATTTTCAGATATTCATTGCAACGGGGCGCCTCTCACGGAGGGCTGCATTTTGATAGCATGAGTAACATATTTAGCCGAGCGGTGTGCTCTAGTTGTGATTGTGAGACTAACAGGTTCATCATCGTCGCCGCAGAGGGCATCGGGGCCACAGATAGGTGTCTTGCACCAGCTAAGGGCCGGACACTCTTTGATTTTTCCCGTCACCGCTATGACGGGATGGTGACTTAATTAGCGAAGGTTCGTGATGGATCTAAGCTATTCACCTATGCTAGAATCCTCTGTAGCATTATGTATGAGAGAGTGGTGCTACTGCGGCCCATGGTGGTTGTGCCTGCGGGGGGTCATCAGGACCCTTGCATGAGGAGATGGGCTCCAATGATGCCTCACGGTGGGGGAGGTGTGGTGGGGCGTTACTGGAACGCAACCACCGAGGCTTGGTTTGAGGCAAACCCTCAGATGTTCCTCCCTTATCTGTACTATGGGATGGATTTCCAAGGAGAGCCAGATATGGGTCTTCCTACTGGATATGCTTGGGGACCAGCAGGTATGATTTTTTTGCTTTATTATGCATTTGAGTATTTATGATTTATATGTGTATTATGATGACACTGACATAGTTTTGTGACTCCTTCAGATGTTGGTGATGTTGGGCACCCTACAGCTCGGTTGGTAGGACACTAGCCGAACCGAAGGGTTCGAGGCGCTTCGCCCCTGGCCGGGGAGCAGGGAGGAGGGCCGGTGCAGCCCTAGGGTGGAGTACCTGGGGACGGGGCTAGCCCATCTGGAGAGGGTAGCAGTTTGAATATTGCTGAGTGTGCTGCAATAATTGTTTGCACGGAGGCAGTGGAGGCCTGCATGGCAGAGATGACAGAGCAGCTGGCTGCCTTAGAGGCTCGAACCACTGATTTGGCGGATGCTTAGGGCCAAGTGGACCAGCTGACCCAGGGTATGCCAACCCGTGGGTTTGTCGATGAATTATATGATGTCTGGTTAGAGACATTAATGGCCCGAGGGAGGGGCTATCGACCGACTCTGAGCTGGCTGCTTCAGTTTTGACGGTTATCCTAGTACTGGCATCGTGACCAACTGTGGGTCCAGGTGCCCAACCTGGTGGGGCGCAACCCTAGATTTTTTTGTACACGGGGAAAGCACCCGTTATGAGGATGCTTCCCTTATTTTTGACGACATGTGTATATGTATTTTTGGCTGACCTGTGGGTCAAATACATGACTCATTATTTTATACTCAAACATACATTTTTTTGTATATATATGAGAGATGTATTTTTTGCGGCTCTATATGATGTGTCCATTGTTTATAAGTTTTCATGGATGTTGTGTATTGTTGATGGATATCTATGTTTTTTGGTTTTATGTATGATGGTTTATCTGAGATGCATTCCAGTTTAGGATGTCGTTAGCTATGCGATCTGTTGTCTAGTTTTGATTTCTTGGTACATGTGTGAATGTAATGTGATCAAATTACGGCTTAATATTTTTGCACACAAATATTTCCTAAACATATGTGAATCATGTACCTCAAACTCTTGGTTTAACTGTGAAACTACTAAATGGGAATCAAGGTAGATAAGAAAGTGGCGAATGCCTTGCTTGAAGGCATCACACATGAGCCCTATGACGACATCATATTTTGTCTGATTGTTTATAGCTGATCCGATGCATACTCCATTGGTGAAGAAAGGCGATCAGTCAGGGTAGATGACCCAGGCGACTGCTGCTAAATTTTG
Organism: Pinus albicaulis; assembly: GCA_034641835.2. NCBI lineage: Eukaryota > Viridiplantae > Streptophyta > Pinopsida > Pinales > Pinaceae > Pinus > Pinus albicaulis. The sequence goes on along the minus strand of CM076582.1, from coordinate 1,105,968,273 downwards.
AGACCATCGTGATGCTCCATCAGTGAATCCAAAGTAATGGTTGGGTTTAAGATCCATTTGTGACACCTGAGCATTTTTGTAACAAGTCTGTGATAAAAAAAAAAGTTTGGTTTGTGCACGTTAACTCTAGGGCTGAGCCCTCTTGACCCTTATAGGTAAAATTTCTTGAGGTAAAGACCATTGACGGGATTGCTCAGGAATGTTTCGTCAGGCTATGTCAAGATGTATGCCCCCTTCAAGATATTTTTTTTTATGATATAGGGACCTTTCCACAAGGTTTCAAATTTTCCTGGCCCTAGGGCTTATTTTGCAACATTGTAATAGAGGACTAACTCCCCCTTAGTAAATGATTGAGGTGTGATGTTGCAATCGAACGATGCTTTCGCCCACTTTTTATGGGCCTCGTTGTGCTGGAGTGACTATCGTCGACGTACTCTAGTTGTACTAAGCATTATTCTAGAGGTTAGGTGTCATTGAGGAGTTCAATGGCAGCGTGTAAGTTTGGGATCTCACATTCGATGGGAATCATGACTTTGACCCCGTATACCAAGTGGAAGGGTGTGAACCCCATTGATGTTTTCACTTCCATGCGGTATGCCCACAGGGTGGAGAAAATCATGTGGTGCCAGTTTGTTTTATGGTTATTTACCATGTGCTATAACATTGTTTTGAGTACTTTGTTCACAACTTCTACCTGTCCGTTGGATTGGAGGTAGTCTGGTGAAGTGAATTCATGTGTGAATCTAAGGTGACGAGATAGCTCCTAGAAAAATTCATTTTCTAAGTGTTTTACATGGTCAGAGACTAACTCTTTTGGTACACTGAACTAATAAATGACATGGTTAAACAAAAATTATGCAACGGTTTCTGCTGTGTTGTTGTATGTGGTCATGGCTTATGCCCATTTGGTGAAGTAGTCGATGGCCACAATAATGTATTTGTAGTTACCTGATGACATGCAGTTATAGGTCATGAAGTATATCCCCCATTTTTATAAGGGACCAGTGATTATGAAGGGGTGTAGGGGAGAGAGAGGGGCTCTTTCCTTGTGAGCGAAGCATTGACATCGCTCACACCTCTTGACTACTGAAATGCAATCATGAAATAACATGGGCCAAAAATATCCTGCTCATAGGACTTTTTGGGCGGTGGCCATTTTGGAGAGGTGGCCACCGCAAGCTCCGCTGTGGTAGTCATTAAGGGGTTTCTCTACTTGGTTGTAGGTGAGGCATTGACGTAAGATGGTGTTGATGCCCCGACGGTATAAGAAATATCCCATGAGGACATATCGGGGGGCTTGGTAGCGGATGCATCGATTGTTGTCACGGGTGAGTCGGGGTCTGAACTTTTGGGTTCATAAAAATAGGATAATATCTCTGTACCAAGGGTCTTCTGTCGTTACTAGGAAGAGATGTTCGTCCAGTAGTGAATCATTGATTGGTGATCCTTTGGTCTAATTTGGGAGGTCTACGATGAACTTGGCTAAAATTAAAGCCTTCTTGATCTTGGGAGAGCAAAACTGTAAGTCAAATTCTTGCAGAATGACTATCCAACTAGTGTATTTATGGTTCATTAAATGGCGTGTGAGCAATTATTTGATGGGGTTAATATCTGTGATGACTGTTGTAGTCCTTAAGATAATGTAGTGGCGAAGTTTTTGGACTGCATGTATTAATTATAGGGCGGTCTTTTCTTTAGGCTCATATCTTAATCCGGGGCCTGATAAGGTTTTAATAACATAATAGATTATGTGTTACTTCCCATCAGGGCCTTCTTGGATCAATACTCTGACCAAAGTGGTCTCGGATGCTGATAGATACAAGGTGTAATATTTGTCGTAGTCTGGGGGACTGATTAACAGTGCTGAAGATAATGTGTTTTTCAGCGCCTCAAATGATTTTTGGGCTTGATTGTCCCATTTGAACGGGATATCATGACAAAGGAGACACAGGAATACTTGAGCACAAGTGGAGTAGTCTAGGACAAAACATCCGAGAAATTTGGCCTTTCCCTACAAGCTTTGTAGTTGCTTGAGGGTTCAAGTTGGAGGTACCTCTTTGATATCTTGGAACTTAAGAGGGTCCACTCTAATTCCTTACTGGGACACAATAAAACCTAGAATTCATATTTTTATGACAGAGAAGACACACTTGAGGGGATTCCAACGTAGGTTGTATTGTTGGCATCGTTGGAAAACCAATTGCAGATCCTCGAGATGATCTGATCGCTTCTTGGATCGGATGGTGAGGTCATCCAAGTAGGCCATGATGAGGTGTGCCAAGTCATGAAAGATATAATTTATGGCCCGCTGGAAAGTGGCTCCAACATTTTTTAGGTCAAATGGCATCACCTAATATACGAATGTGCCCCATGGGATAGTGAACGCGGTCTTGTATCCGTCAATGTGACGTATTTGAATTTGATTATACCCAGGGAAACCATCCATGAAGGAGAGGGCCTCATGTCCCACACAAGCATTGATAACTTGGTCAATGAATGGGGTAGGGTAATTTTCCTTTGGACAGGATTTGTTCAAATCGCGAAAATCGGTACAAACGCGTATGGTGCCCTATTTTTTCATGATGGGAAGAGGGTTGGAAACTCATGATGTGTGAGCGATGAGGTATATGAACCCAACTTTGTGAATCTTATAGATTTCTCATTTAACTGCTTCTGCGTTGGATGGGTGTAGTTGACACTTTTTCTGGCATACTGGTGGTATGTTAGGCCAGGTGTCAATACAGTGCTCTACAATAGTGGGACTAAGCCCAGGCATTTCCGAGTAGTCCCATGCGAAGATATCTCGATACTCTTGCAATAAATGGATGTAAGAGGTTATATATTATAGTGAGAATGCTACCACCATTGAAATTTCTTCGAATTTTTCAGGATTTCGAGAGATATTCACCTCAATGGTAGGCGAAATGTTTGACATGTTCCCTTCTTAGAATGCATTAGTTTTCGGAATGGGATTTTTGAACACATCGACCTTCCCTGATGGAAGGAAATATTTTGATTCGATCACATAAATATCTTGGTTTCATGTCTTGTTAGGGCTGAACATTTGTTCAGGAAGAAAAAAAGAGCGGTGATGCATCACATCCCACGGATAATCTAGCTTCGTCATGGCCTCAAGAATATCCTCATCTGAGTGGAATAAGGATCCTAAGGGGGATTGAGTCTACACAAGTCCATGAGGAAGAGGTTCAGTACTAACAGAGCTGGTCAACAGACATGAATACGATTCCATCATCAATGTGGTGGAACTGGACGTGGTTGACAGGGTGTAGATGGATTAGGTTTGCACTGTCATTGGTACAACTAATCTCGTAGTTGTAGCTGAATTGACACCTATGACTGATGAGAAGACAACCGAGTCATGGTTATGATACATGGAGATATGAATCGTATATGATGTATCGTGTCATTGGAGTTTGGTGGGGGAGGAATTTCCATCATGGCAGCTTGCGTGGGAGTAAGTCTAGGTTCCTCGTAAGGCTGAGAACTTTCCGGGATTTGGAAGTTGTGCCTGGTGCAGAGGTGCTTGAATGTTTCCATTAATGGGCATGCCTCTATTCATGGTTATGGCTAGTGAAAATGGTGCACGATACCACTGTGCCTACTGAGTATATGGTGTGAGAACCAACACTACTCTTCATCCCTGAAGTGGACACTCAGAAAGGATCAGGCGTAGGGGAGTCATTCCTCTACTTCCATTTCCAAGTTTTTGGTTTTGCTGGGTCTAGCTATCTTGGGGAGTGTAGACTTAACGATTCTCTTGTTGCTCGAATCTTGGGGAGCTATTCACATTTATACTATATGGTGAAAATGTGAGAAGATCCAACTATAGGAGTGTGTGATATTTTATTGGTTAGAGAGATGTATCTAAGGGAGGGAGGAGACCATGCGAAAGTTGTTCGTGAGGTGCTTCAGTTCTTTACACTGATTGACCTGGTGGCCAATTCTATCGCATAGCTCGCATGTTGGCCTAGGCTGGACATGGGTCATGCTAGGTCGATGCATCTTTTTAACTCGCCCAATGTGTTGGTATGAAAATGGGGTAGGCTTCCTGGGGGAAATCTTCCTTCCATTAGGTTTTATAAGCTCTGGATTGATGATATCTCAGCAGTGTGTTTCTAATGAATGAATGAATGATGTTAATTAGTGGGAGCACTTGAGGGTTATAAGTGAAACGATGCTCATGATGATTGCTCTGACATACTAGACAAGAATGTATTTCTTGGGTGTTCCCGTCTCGTTCATTTGGTGACGTGATCGGGTACTAGCGGCATAGTGCTTCTAGGTATGTGCATGTGGCGACCACATGGTTGTGTGTGTTACATAACACACATGTTGGTCTTCTCCATGGAGGGTGGGTGGGGGTGACTGAGGGTTTGCCGACCGACCGCTTTTCTGCTGACAGGAAGAGAATGGACCTACTTGTCACATCCTCTTGTGTTGTCTAGCTATCCATAGATTCTGTGTCTAAGTCATCTTCTAGGGAGAGGTGAACTATGGCCATGTGTAAACTGGTTAGCGCTGCACAGAATCGAGGGATGTAATGACAATGGCGTAATGGGTGATCACCACCACATACCTGACATGAATGTTGGATGGCTATAAGGTTAATGTGGTATATTACATTAACTGGATACCATCGTTGAAAAAATTCTAGGGCTGCACATTTGGCGATGAAATGATCTCATTCATAACAGAGTGCACAATGTTGTATAGGAGGAGGGGGGATGAACGTGGGTCTTTCTAGTGGCTGTTGTGCCTCCTGCATGTTTAATATGACACGGGGTTATTCTCCATTTGACTGTATGGAGGGATCCTCTCGATATGATTGTTATAGGGCATGTAAGGCATCCCTATATCGCATTATTTCTAGATAATGATGGGTGTAATGCCCATAATTTCTATAGATAGTGCATGCGTGGTTGGTACGCAATTCCTTGCCTTGGTTTTTGTGGATGGTTCCTTTTTACGGGAACTTGTTGCTGCAATATTTCTTTCAGAGCTTAGGAGCAATTTTAGTTCGTCTAACTCTAGGTAGATATGGGTAGAGTGGCCTACTATGTCGCATACTATGCAAGGTTGTAATTCCCGTTGTATGATGGGATTTTCTACCTTCTTCCCTTTTTTTCGTTTTCTTGGTCGTGACAATCAGTTTTGCAATGGGAGTTTCCTTAGATGGTATGGTTGCGGCAGTTTCCTTAACAAGTGGGGCCTCCTTAGGAGTGAGGGGGATTAACCCTGTAGAGGTGATGCCTATGACTCTTGTTGTGGTCAGTGGGACCAAGTACCAAACTAGTATTGCAAATGATAAGTTTGGCAACACTATTGTTTCCAAGAATTGTTGTGACACAAAACCAGATGGAGGGTATAGAAAAGGAGTTCAGGATACAAAGTAGGATAGAGAGGCCACCGTGATAGAGGCCTTAGTGTCATTACTACTAGTATCTGTCTCTTGGCTGGCTTCAGTGCTTGATGTATAAATCATGCACACCAGAGCCCTTGTGATATTAGCGTATGATTCTGGTATGATAGGGGGATCTCCTAGGAATGATCCGAGGATAGAAGTCGGTTTGAATTGGCCAAGACCATATTCTTGGTACCGTGTAAGCATCTCAGTAAATGTGTCTACATAGGATAGAACGACATTTGTGTTTATCAGGGTTCACTTGTTGGGGTACGTCAATTAGTCAATGGTAATGATGCGGTCCTCGTGGGGGAAAATCATGGTTCGGAAGATGGAGGATGCTATGGCAGACATGGCATACATATAACTCCGGCCAAGGACTATATCATAATCCAATTGAGCATACAAGACCTCAATATCTATAAGAACTATCTTTCCAGCCACGAAGGCCAGGACATTTTGATAGAGACTGATGGGAGCAGGAGGGCACTTGTCGTATGCTCTAAGTGTGATGTCCGATGGCTTTAGTTCGGTAGACCCTAAATTCTGCCAAATTTTCTTTGATATGATGCATGTGGATGCACCCTCGTCAATGATACAATGGTGGATAGTGATGTTCTGGACTAACACTGGTATCTATAAGGCGACCAACGAAGGAAGACTAGGGGTGGATTTATCTAAATCAAAAGCCATTAGGCGTGAATTGACAAGGTCAATGGTGCCTAATTCAGAAAGTAAGGCTTTCCTTTGATTTAGGAAAGATTGCAGGACTTCCAAAGCTGACATGGCAGCGAGATATTGGGCTAAATCATCCAAAATTCTATAATTATGGGCCATATTTGCAGTTGTTTCTTGCTCGCCTAGTTGGTTCCTTAGCCATATTTGGAAAAGGTTCAATAGGCATTTTTTATATATTCAATAGTGCTGTAGGTGCACTTGTGCTAGCCCCTGTCGAAATGGTGTCTAGCAAGGTATCATGACTTCGATTCCGTGTTTTAAAGAACATTTCTTCACCAGTCATATATATTTCATGGCTGTTGTTTCCGGAATCATCAGGGGGTGTTTGTTGTTGTTGGGTACTAACCGCCCCTTTATGGGGGAAGGGCTCCTGCATTACAACTGTTTGTTGTGTGGGTTTCCCTTGTCCTTGGTAACCTTGAAGCTTCTTTAGCTCAGGGAGTTCAGGAAAGTGATGGGTGTAATGTCCATACTCACCAAAAATTCGCAAGAGTGGTTGGTCCGAAGATTATCCCTCTTGTTCTGCCCTTGGGAGTTATTTGGCTCCTAGTTTTGATTTCGGTTGGAGTTGTCCCTAGCCTGAGATTGCAGAGGGCACTGTTGGTTATTGCCCCCCTGTCCAGGATTTCCCTTATGTTTGTTTTTTTATTTTTTCCTTGTCGCTTTAGGAGGATAATTAGGAATCTCCTAGTCGTATGACTAGCGCGGTTGTGCCTGGGAAGGCTGTACAAAGTTCACCGGTGCATTATTCTCCATTGGTGGTTTTTATGCTAGGGATTAGGAGTATTGGGGTCCCTGTCCCTAGTTTTTGAATGAATACTGGGGGGGAGCTCTTTTGTCAGCGTTTCTAGCTACGTATTGGGTCCCCTTTGTAAGAGGGTATGATCCTCCTTGCTGATGATGGTACGATAGCTCCCTATTGGTCATGTTCTACAAAGGTTCATGATGACTCTGATGGTAGCCTCGTTGTGGGATGTTCTGGTTAGGATCATATGCATAACTGGGGTACATATTACTACTTCCTAGGTGATTTTGGGTCAATGACCCTATCAATCCATATACATTGTTCGACACGCTTGGAAATTCTTTATAAGTTTGCAGGTGCGGGGCATTAGGTAGGATGTTATAAATGTATCCTGACTGCATGTATATCAGCTCGAGTTGCTAGGATTTTCTGATGGAATCCTCTTCAGAAGTAGGTCCTTGAGTTGCCACATCCTTCAAAATCTTTTCTGTGAGAGTTTTCAGGAATAGGTCCAGTAAAACTCGATCGTCAAGTTTGGATTTACACAAACTTCAATGTCGCCTCCATTCATGGAGATGGTCCAAGATATGACGGCTGGTGCCTGTCTAAAATGTGTTAGTAACTCCATTTTTGAATCATTGTGGATGGGTAACTATAAATATGTGAGGAACACAGTAGCGAGGGCACTAAAGGTTCCATGTGTAGCAGAAGATTGCTCCACATACCATTTTACGGTTGGTCTGGTTAAGGTGTGCTGAAATAGTATTAGCCGAATAGCATCATCAATAATACTGTGCGAAGAACACCACAAGTGGAAAGTCATTACATGGTTTCCAGGGTCTTCCGCTTACTTCCCTTCGAATTTTGGAATGTCCGAAGGGAGCTTCGTGGGCATGGGGGACCAAGTGGGGTTGTGTGCAACGCGGTCATTCATTAACTTTGATATATCAGGTAAGTTCAAAGATGCTAAGAAAGGTAACTGTGTGTTAAGCGCCATTGTAGACTGTGAAAACACAGGGTTCTGGTTAGGTATGGGTTTTTATGTGACGTTCCTGGTTGTGTGTTCTATTGGCTCCCCGAATGGGTAGCGCTCCTATGTCCCCTAGTGGTTGTGGGAGGAGTGGTGTGTGGTGACCCTAGGTGGGTTTCCACTGGTGTGGCATTGGGTGACCCCTGGGGGTTCCCAACTAAAGACACCCTGATAAAGGATGAACCGATAAGGGTGGCAATGTTTTGTCTTTGACGCCTAAATGAAGAAAGACCTATAACACCTCCCTCTAATGGGGGCAGGTACCAAAAACATCTAGATCGACGAGGTCCCGTTGGGTCCGTTATAATGTCAACTAGGTATGGTTTTGCAAATATTTTTTAGTTTTACGAGAGGACAGAGATTATATATCAAAGCAAAAAGGTGATCGCATACATAAAAAAAAGTGAAAATAAAAGGTTAATTTTCCCTTTATACTAGTCCTATGTGATCAGTCAATAAAAAATGGTTTTGGTTGTTTTTGCGCGTGATACTCAAAATCCTAAAGACCTAATCATCCTCACACTCTCAATTGTAATTGGGACTTGTGAAGATATCTTTTGGTGGGTATTGGGGCTAACGTCCCGAAAGAACTGGTGATGCCTTCCAGCAGCCGAAGAATCAACCAAGGTAATGGGAAGAGGATCTAGTGTTTCCTGCACCGTCACCTATAGGGAAGGATGCCCTATATTTTGTCACTAAGTACCGTCGTCCCATGTGAGTGTTCAAGTCTTGAGCTTCTTGGTAATTAGCTACCAGTACCGAGCATTAGATGGGTCAGGTAGCCCCAAATAATACCGCACACATTGGGCCTAATCTTAACCCCCTCTGAATCGGGTCTCTGTGGTGCTCGAGTTTTCTTTTATGTGGGCGGATAGGTGGGTTTAAAGCTCCTTATAAATTCAAATTATATGTTTCAAGATGTAAACTGACCATGGTGGCTTATTGGATGCCTACCCCCATGGTCCTAACCTGAAAGATTAATTATCTTGTGGCCCTTGTGGGGAGATTTAATGAGTTCACTTATGGTTAGTTTTAAGGTGGCTTACTTTGCTTTGGTTTGGCAATGTGTGTGAGAAAGTGAAAAATCACAAAGTTTGTAAGATGTGGATATGTGGTGATCCTTTACATGTCCCCCTATTTAAACTATGTTTTTATTGTTCCTTTCGAAAAGCAAATGATGTGCGGATAGTGGGCCGCTTAAATTTTTTCCTATTAAACTAAATGTTTGACTAAAGGGAGGTGGAAAATTATCAAAAGAGAGCATTCATATGAATTCCCAGGGTCACCAAAAGGTGCAAGGGCAATAGAGATTACTTTCTATCTAAGATAATTTAGTCCTAGTCCCAGTTCCTAGTGCAAAAGTTTAAACTAAAATTAATGCTACAACTAGGAAAAAATAAATGGAAACTAGCTGAGCATGCGTGGATATGGGCCACTTACTCCTTGCTAATTAACTATGTTTTTTGGTTTATATTTTCACAAAATAAGTTTATTCAGATAGCATGGGTGGATTTTAGCCACTTACTTGCCCCCTAATTAAACTATGTGAGTTTTGTGAAGATAATATTTAAAAATTAAAACTATGCACCTAGCAAGACTAAGACGCAGCTAAAATCATGTCTTAACAGTCATGGGACACCAAACACAATGCTGGAAGATTTTCTTCGGGCTGCCAGTCACTTTACAGTGTGAAAACTGAAGAAAACCAATGAAAAATAGGTTCCCTAGTTTCTGCACGGAATTTTCCTACATAGGCGCGCAACTTTGTGTGCAGGTCTGAGCTGAATGCGCGCAGAACGTCGCGTCTATTTGTGTAAAATGTGCGCGGTGTCCCTGCATAAAAAATTCTGGAACTCCAAAACTGCAACTATTCACAATGGGTGAATGAGGGAAGAAGAGGAGGAGGAGAGCTGGTCCAACAACAATCCTGAGTAGAGAGAAGGCCCTACAAAAGCTCAAACACTTAAATAAAGGGTAAAATAAGTGGAGTCGCCAATCTTGTTATGGTGTGTTTAGCGCACGAGTGTGCTAAACCATCAGTGCTTGGTAGGAATGGTTGCAACCTACAAGAAATGGTCGCAGGCAGAAAATATGGTTAGTTGGTTAGTGAACACACGCCAACGTATAAAACACACTAAATTACAGAACATAGTATGCTACAAATAAGAATAATAAACACAACTATAATAAAACAAAAACACAAGCTCAAATGAGTCAAACGAGACAATAATACAAACAGTAAAATAATCCCCTCTTATTGACCGCTATTAGTAAAGAAAGGTAGAACATTACACACTTGCCAAAGGATCCTTAGAGCTATGGAGATCTAAGACCTAATGCAAGGAGGGCTTTACCCTTGAGTTAGTTCTGCAAGGCCTCTCTCTTCTCCTAAGGATTGGAGTTGTTGGGTGGCCAACAACTGAATCCTCTAACTCGATTGCTGCTCTGGATCACACACTGCTAGTTTGATCATGGGAAATTTGGCCAGCGTAACAATGTGTTCTAATTTTTTTCTTCTCATGTTTTCAATTTATAGGAAAATTCAAATCCTTCTTCCCTCTCTTGGTACAATTTTGGATAGTGACCCTAGAGTGGAGGTTGATTCCTTTGTGTGCTCACTTGAGGTCTTAAGGTGGCTCTAGGTGGCTATCCTTAGGCGATATCAAGTGGATAATATTCTCCTAAAGTGTGTCAAGTGGTCCCAAATAGTGACTTCCTCCACTCCCAGGACCGCGTGGCTTTTTGAGGGAAATCCGCATAAACTAGCACTCCTATCGAAGAAAAATGGGCACAAAGCGCATTTTTCATGTGTCTTTGGTGTGCAATTTGACATTTTTCCTCTTGGCCTTAGATATTTTTAAATTTTCCAGATTCTCTAATGTTTCTCAGCTCTGTAAATCCTTCTGCTTGACATTTCATAATGTCATTTTTCTTGTCCGATTTTCCAGTGATAACAGGTAGATTAATGAAATGTTTGATAGATCATTAATGATTTTTTTCCAAAATTATCTTACCTACTATCACTCATGCAAGGTACAAAATTCCATTTTGAATGTCCTTTGAAGTAGGTGCAATGTTTTTATTCTATAACATCCACTTACTACTAAGTACAAATGAGTGAGTTTTTGACATTTTGGTCAAATGTTCAACTAAGTAGTAAAAAATAAAGAATACCCCATTTTGTGTAGAAGGAGAGATTGATGTCGTGCCTTAGTAAAAAAGCTTTTCCTACAAAAAATGTCTTTAGTGGGTTCCCTACCACTTGCCTAAAGAAAAAAGGGGGTCCTATGTAATTTTTTTACATAGGTTATTGATTTCAAAGTTTATAAGTGAAAACATATCATGAAAATAAAAAAAAATATAAGGCAACTAATAAGTTAGTTCAACCAAGGCATTGAATTCGATAAGCTAACCTAGAAAATATGAGGCCTGCCTATTTAGGAGAAATGATGCAAAAAATAGGAAATTAGGAATAAAAGGGTATAGAAAGAATAATTATACAAAAACACAAAACCAAACAATAGAGAATAATAAAGACTTATCTTCCTCTTTTGCATTCATATACCCATCTATCCACCAACTAAATTTAGTAGTAACTTTTATTGTGAGAATACCTTTCATATAAGATTAAAAGTCCACATCCTCTTTAGAAATAAAAATTTTAATTAAAAAATGATTAAAAACGATAATATAAGATCCCCCTCCACTTGTAACAATCAAATATTTGAGAGAAGTTGGGGATAAAATACTTTTTTTGTCATTTCCCCTCTCATTCTATTATCTTATGGAATCCATTATGAACAATATTGTTGTCTTTACCTTGAGGGTTTCCTGCTTGAACTTAATTTTTATTTCTTGGATTCGTTGGTATTATTGTTTGAGTCTTGTACTTTGAGTACCTTGTAAATGTGATGGAATGAAAAGGGTTCGATGATTGTCAGGTGATTGTTCCTAATTTTTTTCAACACAATATTAAACATCTTTCTAAATTGTGCAATCTTCATGCTCACATTGATTTGTTTTATTTGTTACTTTTTCTCACCCAAGCTCATTGTTGTTCAACCATCCTCTTAAAAATTTTGGTCTCTAAGTGAAATCAATAAAGAATATGACATTATAAGGATGAATGCAAAATAATATCAATATGTTTTTTATTATGGTTGTGACTATATATCTTAGAAAGTGTCTCTCTTCCTACATGTCAAGAAAAGTAACATCTTTCATATATTTTTTCAACATGTTCTTAAATATCTTGATAAATTGCGCAAGCATCATAATTGGTTTGTTGTATTTGTTTCTTTCTCTCACATAATTAGTTTTCTTTGTTTTCCTATATTATATTTGTAAACATTTGTATCAACGTTTAAATGTTTTCTATATATACTAATATTACTTTATTGATTGTAATTTTATAGAATCAAACCCCTAGGGCATTGCTCGACGAGGAAGAGGTGGTTTTAGTACAAGCGTCTGTTCAAGAACATGGAGCGAATATTGAGGATCAAGCTAATGATAATATGGAAGAAGATAATGATGTTGATAAAAAAGTTGAAGAAGATGGGACAAATAAATTGATCCAGGATACATTTAATAATGTTGGAATGGATGATGATGGCAACCAGTATGATGGCCATGCTTTTGATAAACCTGTACTTGAGAGGGAAATTGAACCTCTTTATGAAGGCTAAAAAACATCTCCTCTATGATGTATTGTTGCTAGTCAACTTAAATGTGGTGAATGGTTTGTCAAACACATATGTGACACAACTCCTAAGGTATGTAATATATTTTGTGACAATAGTTAGTACTATATACATGATAAAAAAAATATTTGTTTCCTTTATTTTTAATGTAATTAGTATGTTGATCATAATTTAATTAATTTGTAACATTTGGATGCAATACATATGGTTAATATTGTTTAGTACATTAACCAATACTACTGTTTTTTTATGTTATAGATTGTTAAGTGAATTTTTGTTACCACCGTTTAATTTTTTACCTCATACATACCAAGATTTACATGTCATTATGAAAGATATTGGAATGGAGTATCAAGCTATTCATGCATGTCCTAATGATATCTATTATAAATAACATGCATCGAAAGACAAATGCCTAAAATGTGATGAGCGTAGATATAAAACTGATAAAGTAACAAAAAAGGTGTCTCGTAAGGTTCTTCGTTATATTCCCATAATTCCATGTCCGCGACAATTGTTCATATGACAAAGCATAGCACAACTTATGGATTACCATGAAATGAATAAAAGTGAATATGGTGTTCTTCAAATGCTTGTAGATGGATATGCATTTGGGAATATAGATTAAAGGTGGCCAAAGTTTAAAACAAAGTCTCATAATATTATTCTTTCATTAGCAGCTGATGGTGTCAATCCATTTGGAGAGCTCAAATATACTTAGTTGGTGTGGCCCATTTTTGTTATCAACAATAAAATTCATCCATGGAATCAATAAAGAGGGAGCACATAATGTTGATAATGATTTTTCCAGGTATTAATTTGTTTAGAATATATTTTTTTAACACAATATATTGTTCTAGGTATTAATTTGTTTACTCATATATGTTCAGTTATGTGTTATATTTTTTTTTATTTACTCATATATGTAGTAATTATGTACTGTATATTCATTAAATTAGGTAAGTACTAGATCAAAGATATGAATGTATATATCAAGCTTCTTATCGATGAGTTAGTGTAGTGCTCCACTCTAGTTGACTGACAGTGATATAACATTAACATTTATTTATCCTTAAGGCCCACACTTTATTCTTTGAGGACCTCAGGTTGAGGATCCAGACATGTGACTCTATTATTAGTGGATGTGATGGTTATGTAAGTTCTATATTGATATTATGATGATGATAGAATTAATGGTTATGTATGTTATCTGTTGATATTATGATGATTGTAGCATTGATGGTTATGTATGTTCTCTATTGATATTATGATGATGATAACATTAATGGATATGTATGCTCTCTATTGATACCATGATGATGATAACATTAATGGATATGTATACTCTCTATTGATGATATGATGATGAAAGCTTTTATGAATATATATGTTTTCTATTGATATTATGATGGTGACAACTTTGATGGATATGTATGTTTCCTACTGATGTTATGATGATGATAGCTATGATGAGTGTGTTCCTTATGTTAGCTACTTACATTAGTTTTGGTTCACAATGAAAAACTGTGAATGACCAGGTCATGTTGATGATACTATTATGAAGATGGCTAACACTGAGAAACTTTGTTATTGATGATTATTGAGTATGACATTAAACCACCAGAGGCACTCACATGTCATGAGTTGATGAAATTTGGTTTGACGAAAATTAATATTTTGCCTTTGAAATTATAAGTTCAGTTCAAAACCTGCTATATATATATATATATATATATATATATATATATATATATATATATATATATATATATATATATATATTCTAATGATATGCTAGTGGTTGCAGGAACATGTTAAATGCTTGGCCAAATGACTCATAATGGGTTATGGGGTTGTACCATTGGATGGAACTACACGGGAGGGGTGGGGTAGTGCCCTTAATCTCACCTGCTAGCACTCCTACCGTGACTTGGGATGGAAAGGTTGAAACACCTTCACATTGAAGATCACGATATCGTGGGGGAAGGTCCCAAATTTTGGCCACTCATGAGGATTTTACTGGGGGGCGCACATCTAGGTGGATTCCTTAATCCCTAGGACCATTAGTCTCACCATATTGGGCAACATAAGAGATGATAATGGTATTTTTCATTGCACCTATAATTTCCCCTCGTAGCCATTGGATGCTTGAAGGGAAAGTGGCGTGGAACCCTTGGAACTTCAAGGAAATTTCTTGAAGGGAACGACTGACTTGAAACCATTGGCATCACAAATAAACTGTTAGGTGTGGCACCCTTGGAACTTCAAGGGAATTTCTTGAAGGGCACGACCAACTTGGCACCCTTGGAATCATTAAAAATAAATTAATAAATATAATCAAAGAATTGAAAATCCAAAAAATTCACATCAAGTGGTAAATGGTGTTAGAACCGAGGAAATTAAATCAAGAATAAAACTTGGGGTAAGGGGAGAATAGGAAGAAATAAAATATTTTATCTTGAGAACTCTACCCTTCCCATATTAAAAATTAGTAAGTAGATAATGTACATAAGTAACTTAATTAGGAAAAAGGAGGAAAGAAGGACATAAAGTGAAGTATAAATATTAATCCTAAAATAGTTAGACTTCATTAAGAGAAGACAATAGTGAATTAGAATAATATTAATGAATCAAAACTAGAGAAATTTAGAGAACCTCCATGCGGCAAGAGCCAACATAAGAATATCCATCTAAGATGAACATTGAGTTAAATTAGGAGGTAGTTAGGGGGCCAAATCTAAGACTTATCAATTGAATTTAGTAATGAACACAAATTAAGCAGTAGAAAAGGAGGATCAAAATACAACTAGGAGAAGAATAAGAAGTCTTGTTGGGGTGAGGATTTTTTTAAAAATCAAAATTTAAGTAAATAATTTTGGAGAGACTTGGTGAGAGGGTGACAGATGAGTGGGAGAATAATAAAAATTTTGGATTAATAAAAATAATTAATTATGCATAAAATTCCAAGTGTCACCTATGAAACCTCCTATAAAAGAAGGGGCAATCCATGGAAGAAGGGACTTTTTTTACCCTATTGTTGGATGGATGAGACTATGTCATTGTACTGGCTACGAGCTATAGTTGATTTTGGCGAGGTAGAGGAATTTAGAGAGGGAAATCTTGAGCAAAGGAGTGCTTAACTCTATCAGCTAGCACACTTCTTCCATTGTAAAACCCCATTGTAGCTTGGGGGTCCGCAAGGAAGGAGAGTACTCAAGGAGTAGGTTTGTTGGTCAACCAGTGGGTCACTACATTTGACAAGAGCACATAAAAATTCATACTTGGAGGTGTACGACGACAAAGGAGGGTAAGTAGCGGCAAGGTCAAGATCAAATATCATCTCTCGGTGAACAATACCTTTGTTATTCATGATGTTATGTTATATGATTTCATTATGTCTATAGTCAATAGAACGTAAAACAAATGATATGTGTAATGTAGTGAAATTCATGAATATTTGATGTAAGTTCTTTAATATTTTTGAGTTTCCAATGTTTATATGCTTATGGTTGTATTCCTATTTTATTGCATTGTTCTTAAAAAATAAAAAAGCATAGGGTTGGTTCCTTTCAGTTAGTGTAGTTGTGAAATGATGTCATTATGTATGATATCTCTAGACCAGTAGATGCACAAAGGGAATTTTAATTCCATGCAATTCTTGTATGGAAAATTCACGATGCCCCAGGGATAACACATTTTTGTGGTATGTTATAATGTTAGCCTACACTTTAATAGTGTTTATTTTTATGAATTTCATTTAATGTCTGTTTTTTAAACATTCCCCTCATTATACATAAAATAATTGATATAAAAATTATTCCATCTCTTGCAGTGTATGATATCTAGACCAGTAGCTGCACAAAGGGAATTTGAATTCCATGCAATGCTTGTATGGACAATTCACGATGCCCCAAGGATAACACATTTTTGTGGTATGGTATAACATTACCCTGCACTTTAATATTGTTTAATTTTATGAAGTTCATTTCATGTATGCTTTTTAAACAATCCCTTCATTATACATACTTAAAATAATTAATATAAAAATTATTCTATCTCTTGCAAGTATTCAAATAAAGGGTAATTTTTCTTGTCCAGTTTATGGTCCTAAGATTCAATATCTTCATTCACGAGCTTAATAAAGGAGGTGTTTGATGAGTATATGCACTTCCTTTCTAAGAACCATAGGAACCGAAGTACCGAAAAACATCTTTTCAATGGGAAAGAATAGACTTGATTAAGACCACTGAGAATGACACCTCGTGCATGATAGTTGCGATATAATAGAGTCTCTCAAGGTATGAATAGAATTTTATATGTATAAATATACATGATATGTTTGGATTATTTTATATTTTTATGTATCACTATATATGATATATTTAGATTATTTTATATTTTTATTTTGATATTTTATGCATGAAATGTATGGATTATATTTTTCTTCACTATACTAATTGACATGTTATATTGTTGTTATAATATCATTAACTATGATTCACCTTGTATGTCATCAAGGAATTAATTACCAGGAAATTCCATGAGGAATGAAAAGTTATCCCAAGAAATTCAATATACTCCCCTACTATGAGCACCTAGAAATTGTTTATTTGTTTGATACAATTCACATCAGGAAGAATGTAACAGAGACCTTATGGATAATCTTAGATGGAAGGAGAGATAAAGAAAAATTGTCAACATTTGTAATGACATTAAGGAGTCCAATCATGCAATGAAAAGTGTAGTTCATTCAAATAGCGATGGAGACAACCGAAATATAAGTGCCCTTCCATGGTTATTGACAAAGCAAAAAAACAAGGATGTTAAAGAGGTTATTAAAAAAATAAATTTCCAACTAGATTTTCTTCAAACATAAAGAATATCCTAGCAAAGAAATGTGAATTAGGTGGGGTAAAACCTCATGATTGGCATGCGTTCATTAAGGTAATTATCTTGGTGTATATATTTGTACATTGGTGAAACATATTGCTAGTTTTTTTTTCTACTAATTTTGGAAAAAATAATGATTGATCATTATTTATTTGGTTACAATATGTTCTACCTATATCTCTCTTAGAAAACTTTGAAAAAAATTTCAAACAAGTTATATATGATCTTGACAAATACATGAGGTAAGTGGAGATTTATGTGCAAAGTGTAATTTGTTCAATAATTTGTTGTACAAATTATATTTGAATGCATGTATGTTACTTGTCATCATGTACTATATAGTTTTCTGTTGAAACATGTGATTTTCTTGCTTCATTTGTAGATGGTTGTCATCTAAATAAACTGATAAAGAAGATATGTAGTATTAGAGGAAAAAAATTCATTGTCTAATGTGTGAAATGAAAAGGTATATGCCTTGGAAATTTTTCAATGCAAAAGAAAAATACCTCATACACCAAGTCGAGGAGAATGAAAAGTGTGGACTTGTACACACAATATGAATGTGGATGATTGAGAGGCACTTAAAATCATTGAAGGCTTTGGTCAGATAAAGAGAATGTCTTGAGGGTTCTATGGTAGAGGAATAAATGGTACATAAAAGTATGGTTTCTATTCGTCAATATAGTCATGCAATAGGAAAAAGAATTAATATATTGGATCGCATTTGGGACTTCATATCCATAAACAAATTTGAAGGGGACCACCTATTGGGGAAAGGTAGAATGAGGAAAGTGAGATGTAAGTAGATAGTGGAGATATATAATACATTTAGATTTTTTGTTTTTATGTACATTGTAATTATTTAGTTTTTAGTCTTCATGCATAATCCATTATTATGAAGGTATCACATGGTAACTAATTATATATGTGTGATTTTTTTATTTTTTTATAATTTAATACAATCGGTCGAGAGTGGGACACAATACATTTATACATTGCGTACAATCTCGATTGGTTTAAGGTATGGATTGAACGATGCAAACAAGCTAATAATGGTAGGTTATCATGGTATGTTGTGTCTACATTAGTCAAAGAAGCTAATTGTAGTGGAGATACCAATCTTACACAGATAGAAATTGATTTATCATATGATTTAAAATATTCTCAGGCAAACATATTCACCCATACTAAGTTTTTTTTACAATTATATCGATGCATATGGCATGTTTTTTATTAATTTGAAAATTTTCCAATCATAAATATGCTTATCAATTGACAATGCATTTTTGTGTGTTTGACATATTGTAGTTGAAAAACCACAACAAAATGTGGTGCAATGGCCACAAATTTCACATCAAAAGGTTGGATGAAAAGATGAAAACTTCTAATATTTGGATAACTACAATATTTTAGGTTATCAATGTTTCCTCTAGAGGTGACAAAAATCCATAAGTCTCTAACAATCGATACTATGGGTATCTGCATGATATACTTGAGTGTGGTTTTAAATCCTTCAAATTAGGTGTGTTCGATGACAAATGTTTCAAGCTATGAATACATGAATGTGGCCCTAATAGAACTGTCATTAAGAATGCTAAGGAATTTACCATGGTTGATACAAGGAATGTTGAGCCAAGATGAAAGACCTATGTTCTTCCAAGCCAATGCGAATAGGTATTTTACATAGAGGTTCCACGTAAATAGGGCTAGTCATATGTTGTTAGATATGACCCAAGAGGAAGGCCGGTAAAGTATAATGTAGCGGAAGAAGATGGAATTGAAGAAGAATATTACGTAGAGGAGAAGGGGATTCATGTTTCATATGAAGACATCAAAGAAATTCAAGGACATGTTAATAGATACAATGTTAATTTGGATGAAGTAGATGATATTTTTGTTGTGTTGGAAAAATAACTTGAAGAAGTTGAACCAAATGTAGAAGAGCATGTTCCGAATGATGATATAGACAATGATGATGGTGCTGATAGGGTGAATCATTTAAACATGAATTCTGAACTGGATGATACAAATGATGAATTGGATGAGGAAGAAGATTAATGATATCAAAATTTTGAAATGTACGAGGTATGTATTTATATGTTTTTAGTTGGTTTGTTCTCTTTTGTTCACCTTAAATTTTTATTTTCTAGCTAGTTTTTATGTTTGGTTGTTATTATGCTTCTTTCAAATATATTATAGTAGATAGATTTTATAATGAGGAATTGAGAGTGATGTGGGTTGGGGGGGGTGGGTGGGTGGGGGGGAATATGAGCTTCCACCTTCACGTGGTTGGACTTGTTCAGTAAATAATATATTATTCTTGAAATGAAGAGAAACTCAATTAGGTTTATACCATCATCTCAAATTTTAACTTTGGTTCATCTAATAATTTCTAAGGTTTTCCATTTACTAATTAATGGAAATTATACTTTGACCCCACATAGAGGGACCTATGAATGGGTCCAAAGACAAACCTAAGTTCAAATGACTAATTCATAGAGTTCATAAATGAAAAACTTCAGTTCAAATAAAAATGACATGAAAATCCCACATTCAAATCATCGTCATCATCATCATCATCATCATTTTGATCATTTTCATCCTCATATTTTTCATCAACATGACTATGAAAATCATCATCATCATAATTTTAATCATCATCACCATATAATCACATATTTATCTTCATCACCATCATGATTTCAATAATCATCATCACCATATAATCACATATTTATCTTCATCACCATCATAATTTCAATCATCATCCATGTCCTTGTCATAATCATCATCGAAATCATCATCATTAATGCCATCATCATCATCAACATCGTCATCATTGTCATCATAGCCATCATCGCCATCATCTTCATCAAGATCATCATCGCCATCATCATCATCATCATCATCATCTTTTTTATCAACATCATCATCATAATCATCATTGTCGTCGTCATCATCATCATCATCAACATCGTCGTCATCATCATCATCATCATCATCATCATCATCATCATCGTCGTCGTCGTCGTCATCAACATCGTCGTCATCATCAACATCATCGTCATCATCATCGTCATCATTGTTGTCATCATCATCATCATCATCATTTTTTTCTTCATTTTTTCTTCACCTAATCACCTAACCATATATAATGATGAAATATTAATATTTATTATCGTTTAAAAAATATTAATATATAATATTCCATATAGCCTTTATCCATAATAATTTGTAACCCATGATTCTTATAACCACTGAGCACTAACACTAAAATTTAAAATCATATAACCCTTAACCTTAACTATTATAACCCCTTACCTATTACCTCTATGATATTTTATAAATATAACATTTAATAGTGTTACACCTATATACTCTCATGCGAAGCTCTAACTATGATGATATTCTTCAACAAGAATAGGTGCAAGGAAATAAAAATAGTGCACCAAATGAGTGAGAGTAATTTAACATCATGAAGTTGAAAGTTGTAGTATAATAAAAAAATAAAAATAAAAAGAGTAGGTGAATATGGTGACCAAAAAAAGACAACATAGAAAATATCATTTAAAGACAAACAACATGAGAGTTCATTGATGGACACAATTTAGTAAGGAAGTGGACTAAGGATTAGAGCTCAACATTTGAGGCATGATGAAATATTAATCAATGACACATCATATATGCATTCTTCAAGACTAAGAAATGTAAGTGACCTAAATGAGATATGGATGCCACATGGCCAACATCAATAGCACAACTACATGACTACCTCTAGTTGACTGAGGTTGTTCTTGGAATTTACATGGAAAACCTTGTTATGCGGAAAAATCCCTTCTACGAATAGAATAAATCTCCCTAGAATCCTAAAGGAAAGCTAGAAACAAATAGACATAAGAATAGCTCTTTCCCTAGACTAGCTTCATTTAAATCATTATAACTAGAGAAGGAGAGTGGTGCTCTTACCTCTTTGCGAAATGCTTGATGAAGATCCTTGATCTGTCCTGATGTAGCTGCTCAATGCTTTGATGAGACATGCAAACAATAAAATACAAGGTATTAAAGGAATATGCAATATAATGATACAAAACAAGATCAATCTAATGATCAAGGAGATTAGAAATTGAAATTGCTTAAATGAATACATAAAGAGTATAAACCATTCATAATTCCTATAAGACAACACAATGTGAAAAATTATTCAAATGTATTAATTCAAAGATAAAATAATATCCTTACAACCTTACCTTGATTTCATGAAGGTTCCTCCCAAATTCCTAAAATACTTATCCTTGTATGATAATCTTCCCAATCTAAAATTACCATCATAAGACTACCTTTTTTGAACTCCCCCTAACCCTCTAGCCTCTTCTCAATTTATAGGACAAATGGAGGATTTTTCAAATTCACAAAAGAGGGATGAGATCCAGTAATAGTGGGATTAGGGTTCCTTGATCCAAGGGAATTAGCTCCATGTTTAGAGGGGTTTGGTTTGAACGGATATGACCCAGAAGCTTCTAGTTGTGATATATTCACCCAACAAGGCTTCGAGAACTTAATTTTTATTTTTACTTTTCGTTGAGTCATGTGCGTAGTTTGTAATCGAGAACATAGTGAAAATTTTCACGAGTTTCAATGGAAGAAACTATGCATGTGCATAAACTGAATAGGAAAAGTGCGCAAGTCATGCTAAATGGGTTAAAAGGCCATTTTACCCAAAATTCATGATTGGGTGAAGGAATATAAATGTTTGACTTGCAAGGAAGTGAATTGAAATATGTTTATAGATGGAGAGAGATCCATTTTAACTGTCAGGTGTCATGGTGAAAAAAATGCGTGTAATAGATTATCCCCTAAACTGTGAAGTCTAAAAAGTAATTAAAAGATTGAAGCACTTTATCATGCCAAAGATAGGATCTGAGACAATGGTTGGAAACCTGCAATGAACATTTAAGGATTGCAAAGCAAATATATATATATATATATATATATATATATATATATATATATATATATATATATATATATATATATATATATATATATATATATATATATATATATATATAATCATCATTGAGGTAGGAATTCCCACACTTAGAGTAAAACTAACCCGATGAATAAGTACAAAAATATCCTAGAATCATATCAATAGTAGACACAGTATGGGAGCAACCATATGTTATGAATATATCTACATAATCATGAATATATAACTCCTCACAGCTTGGATGGATGAAACTATATCTAGGGTCTTTATCTCTATCTCTCGATCCGCAATACGAATTTGACAATGTGAACAAATATGTTGAAGTCGAACACAGTAGATACCACTTGAATACTAGTCAATGATGTGAACCGTTAACAAGTGCGAGAGAAACCACCAATAATAACAATGGCTCTCAAGGTACTCTTAATACAATATATGAAGTGTGATTAGGTTATCTATAGTTGGACACTCATAGAATCACTTCGATCGAAGGTCGATGATGAGAACCTGTCGTCGAAGGTGAGAAACCTGCCATTAAGGCATGTAGGCCTCAAGGTATTGAAAAGGGTTTCTATATCAATTTCCTAGATAGTGAGCTGAAGTCGATAGGAAGCGATCCATCGTAGGAGGGACTACGACACGAAACTTGATTTCAAGTTGAAGAATTTTTCTACAAGCACTGACACAGGGATGGGCAACGTGAATGAGGGCTAATATTTGAAAAGGAACATGAACTGAGGTTGAACTTCTCTTGAACACATGGTGACACAAAAATTGACTTGGAAACATTTGACTCAATGATAATATCCAAAACCAACTAAAGATTTTCAATGAGGTTCTATTAACTGCGAGAAAAATGGATTACCCAACCCAAACACAAGTGTGATGTAGTGTCATGTTCAAGAGCAACATACTGGCTTTAAATGAAATGAAAAAATGGATATCTTTTCCCAATTCCTCCCCCCCCCCCCACCATTACTGGAAATTTCCTCTTTATTTTTGTCAAGCTTGAGGAGGATAACATTTTCTTTTCTTGTAAGCTCATCCTTTCGATCAATACTCCGAAGTATTTTTTATGAACCCTAAGAAGGAGTGGTTCAGTCCCGTCATGGTTGACAAGTCCTGCATTATTTAGTTTTACGAGTCCAGTGTAGGTTAACTGGATGTCCTTTTCATGTTTAAAGAGTTTGAAAAGACACAAAAAGAAAACTCATGTAGTTATTTCAGCGTAGATTTTTAACGATCCCGAAGAAAGTAAAACTTGATGTTTTTCATTTTTAGGGAGTCAAAAGAAAAGCATAAGTAAACTCCAAATATTATTTTTCAAAAATTTAGTCCCCCAAGCCCGAAAAAATATAGAATAATGTAGGAGATAACTCTATTGACCATGCCTAGTCAACTTATACCTTTTTCATAAATAGTATAGTTCAGTCCATAAAATGGGTAAACTTATACTAAATAAACGACTATTCATTTAATTTTACAAGTTCGAATAGCCAAGCACTCGACAATATTTTCATGTTTAGAGAGTATGGAAAGGGCTTAGAAGAGAACTCCATGGTTTCACTTTTTCATATTTTTCAAGAGTCCAAAAAAGTGATAAAAGTTTACTCATAGTCAAAATGATCCATTTTTACATCGTAACTTGTATTCTGCACATAACACTCTACAAATCATCATAACCGCTCAAAATTATGGTAAAAACATAAAAAATTGACCAAATAATATTTTATTCACCAAAAAACTTATAAAATATGAAAAATTAATTCTTTTTTTACAATTTGAATTTTAAACCAATTTGAGAGTAGTGAAAGGGTTTTTACCGCGAAACTTCAGAGGCTGATTCTAGGCAAACCAGTGGAATAATAAATGAACCGTTTTCTCCAAGTCATATATATCTTCCATATCTTGCTTTTCCTTGTGTTTAAAATTCTTTTCAAGATTTGGTTTGATTTTTGGGGGATGTTGTAATTTCAAATATCTACCCACAGATGTGCACGGTTTTCCCTCATCAAGGCTACACACATCAAAAAAAAATTACACACTGAAACACACAATTTGCGTTGTTTTTCTACTAGGAAACCATGCAAATGCACTATTTCTATAAATAAAAACTATGCAAGGCACCGAGGGCTTTCAAAAATATATAAAAACACTCCCCAAAAGTTACAAATTTCTCTCAATCAATGTTTTAATACTCCTAAATTGTCAATTTCAAGACTTCTGAGCAATCATGTTGGAGTGGAGAGAGAGAGAACATGAAACTCATGATGCAGAAGCTATAGATAAGCCAACAACTCTCTAAGATCTAAAGAACTGTGGTCTCTACAAATTTTGGATCATTCCAAGAATGAAAGCTCAGTTGGATCTCATGACATGGTTGGTGAGGGCCTGGGATATCTAGGAATAATGTTTTATCATAGGGGATCACAGAATTACCATTGATGTCGATGACATGTAATTTTTGACTGGGTTGTCTCGTAGAGGAAATGACATTACTCTATTTGGTCAGAGACCAATTGGGGAAACTACTGCTTCATATCTGAGGCAATATTGTGCCGCCAATTCAATGCTTAAGGATGGTAGGATAGATATCAAAACCATCTAGTGAATTGAGTTGAGGACTATCGCTTTCACAATCACCAAAATTTGTGGAAGTGCAACACCTCAGATGGCCACAATGGCCTATATGTAGATTGCAGTGGAGTGTTCGGAGTCCACCATCTTCAATTGGTGCAAAGGAGTGGTTGTCAATATGAAAGGAAAAATTACTAGAGAAAAGGAGGGATAATTGAAGAACTTCAGTTATGGTGCCATCCTTATTTCATTTTCCTTAGAGAGGATTACACTCCTCATCCCACAACATATTCTCGTTGATGAGACAAAACCCAGATATCTACATATGTTGTGGTGGGTTTTGTTGATGGCTCGCCATGGTGGTGATGGAGGCCCGATTGTAAGATATACTCCTAAATTTTTTGTGTGGTTGAGAAGCCAAATTTTCATGATTGAGGACTTCCCATATGCAGGGATGGAATACAGGGGAAATCCATATATACCACTCCGATCTGGAATGCAGTGCGGGGGGTCTAGGTAAACATTTCTCATTTTGATGTTTTATGTTTTTAATTTTTTTTTTTTAACATCCAAACCTAATTATTGAAATGCTAATGCAAATGTGGGCCCAACTTGACTAGCAGAGCTACAACGATTTGATAGGCGAGGATACTAGCTTGTAATAGTTGTAGTACCAAATTCAGATGCGACATAGTCTTTGACAGAGTTTTAGCACAACTTGAAAAGGCTTACTATAGATATCATAGAGACTGGGACTAATGAATTTCCTCTCTAGTACAAGAGGCACGTGGTTGGGGTTCTAGGACCGATCAAGCGATTGCTACACTTAGTGGCTCACGCTATAGTTTTCCACCATGACCATCATAATGGATAGTTGGTAGTAATTTAGGGCTAAATTTTTATTTTTGTATCAACATATTCATATAATAAAGGCCACAAAGTCTTACATCTTTGGATGAAATTTTTTGTAACACGCTCTATACAAAATACTACTTTTATTCTCAGAGTATCTTGTCCAATATGGATGAATATTGTTTTATTTACAATGTTGCAAATTTCTATTTAACACTTTATTGGCCAATGCATCAGCTAATGTGTTTAAATTTCTTTAAATGTATTGATATTCAATATAATAAAACTTCCTTTCCAAGAGACAGACACGTAAAAACATCCTTAACATTGCTGAACTTCTAACTGTATAGACACTATTTAAATCTAATACAATGAGTTGTGAATCTAACCTAATGATCAAACATCAAATTCCAAATGCGATGGCATCATATAATAGTTTAATAAGTGCACTATATTATGCTATGTTGTTATTTGTTCGACTGAGGCATACCCCATGAATAGAAAATAACTCATTAGTGGGTGAATAGATGACCCAAGTTGTAGAAGATATACTACGACTAGCGCCATCAACAAATCCAATGCAAGTCCGAGGGAACGTTGACATATACAAATAAAGAGTAATCAAGATAAGCAGGAAAATTAGTAGAAAATCGTAAAAAATTCTAATCTACGACACACACTCATAAAACTATAAGTAATGTAAAAAAATATCCACAAGATAAATCAAGCATAATATCTCTTCAGGTAGAGACCATTTCTGGGATCTCGTTAGGAGACACCATCATAATCAATTAATTCATATGCCCCTTAGCTAGTACGTGTTTGACAATGTAAGGACCATGCCACATAGGTTCGAATTTACCAGTGCCTAGTTTATCATGTGCTTGATCATAGACCAAGACTAGGTCACCTTCAGAATAAATGCGAGGATTAACGTTTTGATCATACTGATCCTTAAGATGTTTCTTATGAGCCTCACTAGCTAGTGCAGCGTTGCGGCAAGTTTCATCTAGCTATGCTAATAATAAAAAATGTTATTCCTCCATAGAGGTAGAAGGTAACAACTTAATGGCCAATGACATGTATTTTTTGACTGGGTTTTCCCATAGAGTACATGACATTACTCTATTTTGTCAGAGACCGGGTGGGGAAACTACTACTTCATATCTTAGGAAATATTGTACCTCCAATTCAATGCTTAAGGATGGCAGGATAGATATCAAAACCATCCAGCGAATTGAGTTGAGGACTATCGCTTTCATAATCTCCAAACTTTGTGGAAGTGCAACACATCATGTGGCCATAATGGCCTATATGTAGATTATAGTGGAGTGTTCAGAGTCCACCATCTTCAATTGGTGCAAAGGAGTGGTTTTCAATATGAAAGGACAACTTACTAGAGCAAAGGAGGGAAAACTGAAGAACTTAAGTTACGGCTCCATCATTATTTCATTTTCCCTAGAGAGGATTCTACTTCTCATCCCACAACATATTCTCGTTGATGAAACAAAACCCGGATATCCACGTATGTTGTGGTAGGTTCGTTTATGGCTCAAGATGGTGGCGATGGAGGCCTGACTGTAAGATATACTCCTAAATTTTTTGTTGTTGAGAAGCTAGTTTTCATGATTGAGGACTTCCCATATGCAGGGATGGACTACAGGGGAAATCTAGATATACCACTCTGAGATGGAATGCAGTGGGGGGGGTCTAGGTAAAAATTTCTCATTTTTATGTTTTATGTTTTTAAATTTTTATTTATTTTTTAACATCCAAACCTAAATATTGAAATGCTATTGCAGAGGTGGGCCCAACTCGACCAGTAGAGCTACGACGATTTTAAAGGTGAGGATACTAGCTAGTAGCAGTTGTAGTACCACATTCAAATGCGGCATAGGCTTTGACAGAGTTGTAGCACAACTTGGAAAGGCTTACTATAGATATCCTAGAGACTGGGACTGATGAATTGCCTCTCCGGTACAAGAGTCACGTGGTTGGGGTTCTAGAACCGATCAGGTGATTGCTGCACCGAGTGGATCGCACTATAGTTTGCTACCATGATCATAATATTGGATAGTTGATAGTATTTTAGGGATACATTTTGATTTTTGTATCAGCATATTCAGATAATAAAGGCCACAGATCCTTACACTTTGGATGACATTTTTTGTAACAAACTATCTACATAATACTACTTTTACCTAATGAGAACTACAACTTTTATTCTCAGAGTATCTTGTTCAATAAGGATGAATATTTTTTTATTTACAATGTTTCAAATGCCTATTTAACACTTGATTGGCTAATGTATCAACTAATGTGTTTAAATTTCTTGAAATGTATTGATATTCATTATAATAAAATTTCCTTTCCAAGAGACAGACCCATAAAAACATCCTTAACGTTGGTGAAATTCTAACTGTATAGACACTGTTTAAATCTAATACAATGAGTTGTGAATCTAACCTAATGATCAAACATCGAATTCCAAAAGCGACGTCATCATATAATAGTTCAATTATTGCACTATATTCTTCTATGTTGTTCGTTGTTCGACCGAGGCATACCCCATGAATAGAAACTAATTTATCAGTGGGCGAATAGATGACCCAAGTTTCGGAAGATAAATTCCGAGTACTACGAGTAGTGCCATGAGAAAATCCGATGTAAGCCTGAGGCAACTTTGACATCTACAAATCAAGAGTAATCAAGATAAGTAGGAAAATTAGTAGAAAATTGAATAAAATTCTAATCTACGACACACACTCATAAAACTATAAGTAATGTAAAAAAAATCTCCACAAGATAAATCACACATAATATATGTTTAGGTAGATACCATTTCTGGGATCTCGTAAGGAGACACTGTCATAATCGACTAATTCGTATGCCCCTTTAGCTAGTACATGTTTGAAAATGTAAGGACCATGCCACATAGGTTCAAATTTACCAGCGCCTAGTTTATCATGTGCTTGACCATAGACCAAGACTAGGTCACCTTCAAAATGAATGCTAGGATTAACGTTTCGATCATACTGAGCCTTAAGACGTTTCTTATGAGCCTCACTAGCTAGTGCAACATTGCGACGAGCTTCATCTAGATATGCTAAGAATAAAAAATGCTCTTCCTCCATAGAGGTAGCTAGTAAAAACTTAATGGACGATGACATGTAATTTTTAACTGGGTTTTCCCGTAGAGGACATGAAATTACTCTATTTGGTCAGAGACCATGTGGGGAAACTATTGCTTCATATCTGAGGCAATATTGTGTCGCTAATTCAGTGCTTAAGGATGACAAGATAGATATCAAAACCATCCAGTGAATTGAGTTGAGGACTATCGCTTTCATAATCACCAAACTATGTGGAAGTGCAACACCTCACATGGCCATAATGGCCTATATGTAGATTGAAGTGGAGTGTTCAGATTCCACCATCTTCAACTGGTGCAAAGGAGTGGTTGTCAATACAAAATGAAAAATTACTATAGAAAATAAGGGAAAATTGAATAACTTCAGTTATGGCTCCATCATTATTTCATTTTCCCTAGAGAGGATTCCACTCCACATCCCAAAACATATTCTCGTTGATCAGACAAAATCCAGATATCCACATATGTTGTAGTGGGTTTCATTGATGGCTTGCCATGGTGGCGATGGAGGCCTGATTGTAAGATATACTCCTAAATGTTTTGTGTGGTTGAGAAGCTAGATTTTCATGATTGAGGACTTCCCATATGCAGGGATGGACTATAAGGAAAATCCAGATATACCACTCCGAGCTGGAATGCAGTGGGGGCGTCTAGGTAAAAATTTCTCATTTTTATGTTTTGTGTTTTTAAATATTTATTTATTTTTTAACATCTAAACCTAATTATTGAAATGCTAATGCAGATGTGGGCCAAACTCGACCAGTAGAGCTACCACGATTTGACAGGTGAGTATACCAGCCTTTAGCAGTTGTAGTACCACATTCAGATGCGGCATAGGCTTTAACATAGTTGTAGCAAAACTTGGAAAGGCTTACTATAGATATCCTAGAGACTGGGATTGATGAATTTCCTCTCTGGTATAAGAGGCACATGGTTGGGGTTCTAGGACCGATCAGGTGATTGTTGTGCCGAGTGGCTCATGCTATAATTTTCTACTGTGATCATCATCTTGGATATTTCGTAGTATTTTAGGGCTACATTTTCATTTTCGTATCGACATATTCAAATAATAAAGACCACAAAGCCTTACATCTTTGGATGGCATTTTTTGTAACACACTCTCTACAAAATATTACTTTTACCTAATGAGAACTACTACATTTATTCTTAGAGTATCTTGTTCAATATGGATGAATATTGTTTTATTTACAATGTTGAAAATGTCTATTTAACACTTTATTTTCCAATGCATAAACTAATGTGTTTAAATTTCTTGAAATGAATTGATATTCAATATAATCAATCTTCCTTTCCAATAGAAAGACTCGTAAAAAAATCCTTAACATTGGTGAACTTCTAACTATATAGACAATGTTTAAATCTAATACAATGAGTTATGAATCTAACCTAACGATCAAACATCGAATTCCAAATGCGATGGAATCATATAATAGTTTAATGACTACACTATATTCTGTTATGCTGTTCGTTTTTCGACTGAGGCATACCCCATGAATAGAAACTAACTCATCAGTGGGTGAATAGATGACCCAAGATGCGGAAGATAAATTCTGAGTACTACGACTAGCGCCATCAGTAAAGCCAATGTAATTCTAAGGGAATGTCAAAATCTAAAAAATCAAGAGTAATCAAGATAAGCAGGAAAATTAGTAGAAAATCGTAAAAAATTCTAATCTACGACACACACTCATAAAACTATAAGTAATGTAAAAAAAATCTCCACAAGATAAATCACGCATAATATCTCTTCAGGTAGAGGCCATTTCTGGGATCTCGTAAGGAGACACCATCATAATCAACTAATTCATATTCCCCTTTAGCTAGTACATGTTTGACAATGTAAGGACCATGCCACATAGGTTCAAATTTACCAATTCCTAGTTTATCATGCGCTTGATCATAGACCAAGACTAGGTCACCTTCAGAATAAATGTGAGGATTAACTTTTTGATCATACTGAGCCTTAACACATTTCTTATGAGCCTCACTAGCTAGTGAAATGTTACAGCATCTAGCTATGCTAAGAATGATAAATTTTCTTCATCCTTAGAGATAGTTGGTAACAACTTAATGGCTAGTTTTAATGACGGAATTTCACACTCAATCAAAACAACTGCCTCCAAACCATAAACGAGTTAGAAGGGAGTAAAACCAGTCTATGTTTTTGCGGAGATACGACATACCCACAAGGATGGAAAAAACATGGTATGGTAGTTATGTTTATGTATGCCGACAATCTATTTTATCATGTTGGTCAAAAATTTGTTCATAGCTTCAACTTGGCCATTTTCCTGCGGATAATAAGGAGTAGAGTTGTCACTGTTCAAACGAAGCTGAGCATAAAGATTGGTCATCATAAAATTTTGAAAGTGGCTACCATGGTCCGTAATGATGGCTTGGGGTATGCCAAACCTATAAATCACATGATTGAATATGTAAATAGTTGTGGTTTCACCGTCGTTCTTTAATGTAGGCATCGCCTCAGCCCATTTCATAAAATAATCTACTGCGAGAATAATATACCCATGACCCCTAGCCGAGTGAGGGTTAAATGCAACAAAATCAATGCCCCATTTAGAAAATGGACCGACATATATGATTGGGTGAAGAGGAGATGGAGGATCACACATATTACGATCTTTCAAAAATTTGGTAATTATGGCACTTTCTAGCTGCAATTATGTAATATTTAAAGAGTGATGACCAGAAATATTCAGCGCGCAATATCTTTTAGGTAGTGAAAAACCTTGACATATGAACACCACATGCTCCGGAATGGTAGTCATTTAAATCATTCTCATCTTCCTCATGCGTTAAACAATGTCAAAAGACAAAATAAACAACATGACAATAGAGAGTATCGCCAACAATAGTATATTGTTGGGATTGGTAACGTCGATTCTACGACGATCAGTTCATGACAACTCGGGTTGAAAAGTTTGAGTTTGAAGATATATAATGATATCTCCATACCAAGGATCTAGGGTACTGATTAGAAATAGGGATTCATCAGGAAGATGATCCTCTGCCACAGTTTCATTTTCAATATAGGGAAAGTCACATAATAATTCAACAAATACCAATGAATTCTTAGATTTATATCTTTCAGATTCGAAATAAAAATATTGTAGGATAAAAATCCATTTAGAGTATTTCCCCCCTAGAAACTATTTATTCATAATGTACATCATAGGGTTGCAATAATAGATCATTATTTTTTTGTAAAAGTATGTAGTGAAGAAAACATTGGACAACTTGAACTGCTGCCAAGGCCAATTTCTCCACATGTGCATATTTGATTTAGTTTTTCATGAGATTCCAACTCAAATAGTATATCACATGTTCAAGTTCAAATTCATCATCTTGAACTAACACCATGCCTATGGTGGCATTGGATGCAATTAAATAAAAAAAGTAAACCTGATGGTAATTAGGTGGGTGGAGTAACGGTGCATGGGTCAACGCGTTTTTCAGTGCATCAATAGATTTTCAAGGAAGTTCATGCCAAATGCATGGAATACCCTTTTTCAAAAGTCAAGTAAAAAATTTAGTTAGCTTGGCATAGTTACGAATAAATATACGTAAATTTTTTTTTTTCCTTTGCAAACTTTGAAGTTGGAAAATATTGGAAGGAGGAGGTAGTTTGACAATGGCCTCGACCTTAAGTGGATTGACACAAATTCCTTCCTTAGAAATGAAAAATCCAAACAGTCATCCTGATCGTACACAAAATACACACTTATGTGGATTCAAACGAATATTTTAATTCCTACATCAGATGAAAATAGCTTTCAAATGCATAGGGTGATCTTTTCGTCTCAATGAATGAGATGGTAAGCCATCCAGGTAGGGTTGTACAATATGATTGATATTGTGAAATGCATAAGACATGGCCCTTTGAAAAATTTCACCAACATTCTTTAATCCAAATGGTAGTTTGCGATAGGCAAAGGTTCCCCATGGAAAAATGAATGCAATTTTGGGTTGATTGGAAGGGAGTATGTTTACCTATTTATACCCAGAAAATCCATCCATAAATGAAAATATTTAATTTTCGGCACAATCATCAAGAATTAGGTCAATGTAAGGGGTGGGATAATTTTCCTTTGGACAGTCTTTATTGATGTCCCTATAATTGACACATACTCTAATATGCCCATGTTTCTTGTTCACTGGAATAATATTGGATACCCAATCAGTTAAGGGAACAGGGTAAATGAAACCTGCTATGAGTAATTTTTCATCTTTAACCTTAATAGCAAAAAATTTTCATGGATGAAATAGATGTAATCTTTGTCTGACAACCTTAGCATCTGGGTATATTTAATTTCATGAATCAAAATATTGGGATATGTAGTACCCTACTCTAATAGAATGATAATGATATGAATTTTAACAGTATTTAGCACTAAGTCCTGCACTTTTTTATTTAAGGACCTCAGGTTGAGGATCCAGACACATGACTCTATTATTAGTTGATTTGATGGTTATGTATCTTCTCTATTGATACTATGATGATGATAGAATTAATGGTTATGTATGTTCTCTATTGATATTACGATGATGATAACATTAATGGTCATGTATGTTCTCTATTGATATGATTGTAGAATTAATGGTTATGCATGTTCTCTATTGATATTATTATGATGATAACATTAAAGGATATGTATTCTCTATATTGATATCATGATGATGATAACTTTTATGGATGGGTATGTTTTCTATTGATGTTACGATGATGATAGATTTTATGGATATGTATGTTTCCCATTAACGTTATGATTATGATAATCGTGATGGATGTTTCCCCTATGTTAGCTACTTACATTAGTTCCGGTTCACAATGAACAACGATTTTAATGAATAGGTCATGTTGATGATGTTATTATGATAATGACTAACACTGAGAAAATTTGTTACTGATGATTATTGAGTATGATAGGAAACCACCAGAGGCACTCACATATGATGAGTTGAGGACATCTGGTTTGATGCAAATTAATATTCTTTCTTTGAAATTGTAAGTCTAGTTTGAAACTTGCTATATATATATATAATCGGATGATATGTCAGTGTCTGTAGGAACAGGTTAGTTTCTTGGTCGAATGACTCACATATGGGTGATGGGGTTGTACAATTGGATGGAACAACATTGGAGGGGTGGGATAGTGTCCCTGATCTCACCTGCTAACACTCCCACCGTGACTTAGGTTGGAAAGGTTGAAACACCTTTGCCTTGAAGATTATGATGTCGTGGGGCAGGTCCCAAATTTGGGTGGCTCACGAGGAATTTTCTGGGGGGGCGCGCATCAAGGTGGATTCCTTGATCCCCAACACCATTATTCTCACTATATCATGCAACATATGATATGATAATGATCTTTTTCATTTCACCTATAATTTCCCCTCATATCCACTAGATGTTTGAAGGGAAAGTGGCATGACACCCTTCGAACTTCAAAGGAATTTCTTGAAGGGAACAACCAACTTGGCACCCTTGGTATTACAAATAAACTGTTAGGTGTGGTACCCTTGGATATTCAAGGGAAGCTCTTGAAGGGCACGACCAACTTGGCACCCTTGGAATTATTAAAAATAATTAATAAATATAATCAAGATGTGAAAACCCTACAAATTCACATCAAGTGGTAAATGGCATTAGAACCGAGACAATTAAATCAAGAATGAAACTTCGGATAAGGAGAGAATAGGAAGAAATAAAATATTTTACCTTGAGAACTCTACCCTTACCATGTTGGAAAATATTAGGTAGATAATGTACATAAGTAACCTAATTAGGTAAAGGGGAAAAGAGGGGCATAGATTTAAGTATAAATATTAATCCTAAAATAGTTAAAATTCATTAAGAGAATAAGGTGGTGAATTAAAATAAGATTAATAAATTAAATTTTAGATAAATTTAGAGAACCTCCACGTGGCAAGAGCCAACATAAGAATATTAATCCAGGAGGGAAATTGATTTAAATTAGGAAGTAGTTAGGGGACCAAATCTGAGACATACAAATTGACTTCAGTAATGAACACAAATTAAGTAGTAGAAGAGGGGGATCAAGAGACAACTATGAGAAGAAATATGAAGTCTTATTGGGATGAGGAAAAATATTATTTTAAAATTAAAATTTAAGTAAATAATTTTTGGAGATCCTTGGTGGAAGGGTGACATATGGGTGGGTGAATAATTAAACTTAAAAGAATAAAAATAATTAATTATGCATGAAATTCCAAGTGTCACCTATGAAGCCTCCTATAAAAGAAGGGGCAAACCATGGGAGAAGGGAAATTTGTTTTACCCTATTGCTGAATGGATGAGGCTATCTCACTGTAGTGGCTACGAGCTATAGTTGAGTTTGGCGAGGTAGAGGAATTTATAGAGGGAAATATTGAACCAAGGATTGCTTACCTCTATTAGCTAACACATTTCCTCCATTTTACAACCCCATTGTAGATCGAGGGTTCGCGAGGCAGGAGAGTACCCAAGGAGTAGGCTGTGAGGTCAACCGTTGGGTCACTACATTTAGATTAAGCACGCCAACATTCACACTTGGAGGCAGATGACAATAAGGGATTGCAAGTAGCGACAATTCAAGATTGAATCTCGTCTCCTGGTGAAAGGTACCTATGTCATTTATAATGTTATTTTATATGACTTTATTGTGCCTATAATTAACATGTAAAATAGATGTATGGTAATGAAGTTAAAATGATGGGTGTTTGATATAAGTGATTAATATTTCTGAGTTTCCAATGGTGTATGCTTATGGTTGTATTCCTAGTTTACTGTATTATTCTTTAAAAAAAAAATTAATAATAAAGCATAGGTTGGTCCTTACACTTGGTATCAGAGCTTAGGTTCAACCTCTAGGACCTATGGACCATTTGAAACTTACTTTTCATGAGTGTCACCATGAATTCTTGTTAAGACCAAAAAGAAGAAGAAGAAGAAATTGCATATTCAAAATATTTTTCCTTACAGTAAGAAGTAATTCTATCTAAATTTGTATGCGTGATAACATAAAAGTGGAAATGGGAAAAAAAATGACTACTTCAACCATCTCTTAAAAGCAGATCAATTCTATTATTGTTAAGATGTGTTATTCACATGTAAGGTAGTTGAAGTAGTAGCTTTGAAAAGAGATTTACTAAGCAATATAAACTTATATTAGAAGTATAATATGCAATTCGAAAGTACGGTCCTATTTGAAGAAAACAATAATGATTGTTTAAAATATATAAAAATAAAATAAAATAAAATTCTATTTTATTTTTGCAACAGTAGGAATTTTAGTCCCATCTTTCAGAAAAAATTTATAAATATTGTTCTCAGTTGCATAACCACCCAGAAATCATATAATTATTTTGAAGCAAAACCCTTATGAATGTTTGTTTGCTCTGCAATTGGCACCCTCTATAATTGGTGGTGCTTATAAATCCCTAGGCCAAGAATCGCATTGATGTCTAACCATATAAATGTTTCATGAAAAAGATTAAAAAAATAGCAGATAACTCCATAATGGAGATATATTCCAAAGCTAATACAACTCCCAAATGCGGCATTGTTCACTCAAGGGATTACTGTTGAAAATTTGTCTTCAATTTTATCGCATATCTAACTTTGGGCCCTTATTCTCTGCAAATCCTCCTCTGTCTGGTTACGAGCCTTAAGTGTAATACCCCTCCTGCAAAATATTCCATAAAAATTTATATAATTACATGAGTGAAAAATAATTATTATTAGCCATTTCCATTAAGAAACTAGTGATAATTTTAACAAGTCCTTCATAACCACCTTGTATTCATTATTCAAAAGGGGAAAAAGAAAAAAAAACAAGATTTGGGGGGAAAAGGAATGGAGGAGGACCGAAGATCATAAGGCTTTCAAGTAGTTATGAGCTAAGTACAGAATTACTGGTACCTATATTACTTCAACGATACTAATGGTTCCAAGAAAATAAAAGAGCAGAGAGAAACCCTTTGGAACGGGGTATGCGATGGTATATGCAGAGATATTGATTGTCTTCTGTGTTGAGGAGAAGGCACAAATTAATACAAAATGAGGTATGCAATGGTATATGCGGAGAGATTGACTCTCTTCTATGATAAGGAGAAGGCATGGATTAATACACGCATTGGAAAAACCCTTGTGCAGTATGGAGAGCCAACCAAAGAAGACCAGAGAAGACTGCCATTTTAAAGCACGTTCCATTATTTCACACCATGAAAAATCCGCATGATTAGATCTAGAAGTGCTTATTAAAAATATGCGTGATTGAATGACGAAAAAGTACAAATATGTTAATTGTGCTATTTTTTATTTTTTTATTGAACATGTTTTTATAGCTTATGTACGTAAAATATAATAACTATATTCTCTTTCAAAAAAGACTGCATATGCTTTAAGGGTAGATTATTTTATTAGTACGCTTGGGAATAATATTTCTTGAAATATTTATAGGGATTGGTGTGTAAAATGATTATGTAGATGTTTCATTTACGTGGAAGAAATTATATATTTTGTGCATAACCTAGCTTTACTCTTTTCTTGGAAAAGAATACATAGGAACACTTCATATAAGTTTTGTTATTTCATTAAAAGATTGCACCCATACATGTGTATATCTTGTTGTGTTCTTTGAAATGTTTTCTTTGTTTATGCATAATAAAGATTAGGGATGTTGTTTTCTTGGAAAGAAAACCCACCTGAATTTGACATACAAATGATAAAAAATCATATATATATCTGTGTGTGTGTGTGTGTCTGTAAACGATAAATATATTTTCTTATCTTTAAATATATAAATATATAAAGTATTGCATATGCATCTTATGTAAGAAAATATAGGATGCATGCATGCTCTGGTGTATGAAACGATAATAAATCCAAGTTATTCTCTTGAAAATGAATATAGATTAAAGAATTCGTGGAATATTTTCATTGGTGGTGAAAAAGAAAAGAGAAAAGTAAATTAGATTATTTTTTTCTTGGAAGGGTTTTAATAGATTGTATGCATATATTTCCCATGTTTTTTATTTAAAGGAATAAAAAATAAATATTTTTTCTTAAAAGATGCATATGAATCTTGTTCATACAAAAACAGTAATGCACAATTGTTTCACGAAAATATTATGTGCATTGAATTAAGGGTCATTGTGTTAGAGAAAAAACACATGTTGCATGCACAAAAATTATAGTCATTGTGAGATAGAAAATATGTTTTTGGATATATATATATATATATATATATATATATATATATATATATATATATATATATATATATATATATATATAGTTACTCTGTTAATTTCCTTGAAAAGAATAACGTCTTCAAAAGATTGCATGGCTAGATGAATTGTGTCAACTTCTTGATTTAGGTGTATAAAAGGTTAAGTTAACCTTGTTATGGTATCGTAGTTTTATGCATAAAAAATGGTTATCTATGATAATTTATTGAAAGAGAAGCATGAGAAACTTCATGTAGAAAGACCAAGAAACTAGGTTATATTTACTTCCTTTTGAAAAAGAAGTATGTATTTGTTTACATGAAAATAATAACAAATGACAGTAGAATTCTAAGAAGGGAATATGTGTTGGATACATTAAGAAGAGCTATTATGATAGGATCTTGCATGCACAAATAATAGCCTTTGTGTTATAGAGATATGCTCTTTACATGGAGAGAAGAAATATTGAGCTAAGTTTCTTTAGGAAAAATTATATGTGATTACTTTATGCTATCATAACTATTATGTTAGTTTCTTTTGGAATAAGATCATGTATATGCATGCAAGATTTGTATTAGATTTCGTTGGAAAGAATATGCATTTGTATGTGGAAAATGATAACATGTTTTGTTAGCCTACATTGGAAACGATTCTTTGGGAAAGAAGATGAATTACATGCACAAAGACCATAGTAATGTGTTGGTTTTCTTGGAATACATATATATGGGTAATGTTGGTATAATCCTTGGAAAATAAAACATGTATTTGAATGTTTTATTGCATTAGTTTTATGGAAAATAAAACATGTTTTTGCATGCCTTATTATGTTAGATTTCCTTGAAAAGGAAAACATGTGTTTGCATGCTCTATTGTGTTAAGCATTATTTTGGTAATATTCTTTTGGAAAACATATGCATTTGAATGCATAGGAATAACATTCATTGTGTTAGATTTATTTACGTATTTGCATGCACCAAAAGTAATAGCTGAAGGGTCAGTTATTTTGATAAATTTTATGTAATTCACATGCACGAAGATCATAACTGATGTATTAGTTTCCTTTAAAGAAATGTCTAGAAATTATAGGGATTTGTCTTGCAAGAATGTGTGCTTATGCGAGGGAATTATTAGTTAAAATGATATTTATTTTATAGACATCATTTGATGGTTACATGCTTATAACTAGCACATATGCATTGATGTTAAAGGAAACATGCCGCGATA
The DNA here is from genome assembly GCA_034641835.2 of Pinus albicaulis. Taxonomy (NCBI): domain Eukaryota; kingdom Viridiplantae; phylum Streptophyta; class Pinopsida; order Pinales; family Pinaceae; genus Pinus; species Pinus albicaulis. The sequence goes on along the minus strand of CM076582.1, from coordinate 1,105,928,684 downwards.
TTTTTCTTGCATGTCATGAATGCACATGACTAGCTGATGAAGCATCACTATAATAGATTTATGATTGGGTTAATTAATAATTTATGTAATCATGATATCGAAGTTTTCTAACGACATCGATGGCAGGAAAAGATGATGACGGTGTGAAAAGGATATATTATGTTTAATATTATGGCAAGTAAAGAATTAATGGTCCATGTAGATGAGTGTGAGTTGTAGGATGGTTCAGTGAAAGCACAACCAGGACACAAAGATATAAATATTGAATATGTGTGAGTAAATGATATCATGATGAATGTAATAGTTTTTAGATGGATATGTTATATTTTAAGTGATATTTCTTTGTAATATTTTATGAAAATGGTCAAGGGATGGACTCCCTTATAAGCCATTGAGTGAGGGGTGAACACCCTCATGTGTACTTAATAATAAAATTAAACGTTTGCTTGTTTTCACCCTACAGGGTTTCCAGGGTATATCAGTGTTCAATGACGTGATTGTTTATTGTGTGAGTTTGATGATGTAGATTGCTTGCATGATGTGATGTTGATTATGTTAAGTATGTGATTAATTAATCTGGCTAAAGTAATCATGAAATGAATTAAAGGTTACATCATATAGTTTATGTTAATATACTACAACAGTGGTTGTTAATGATTATGCAACTTACTATTCCTCAACTAAAGTTACTCTAAGAACCGGTGAACATTCTATCTAATGATTAATGAGGAATCTTGAATAGTGGTTTGGATAGTTACCCATGGGTAATTTGTATAAAAAATTTCTAACTCCTTGCATTTCCATGTGAATTTATCGAGGTATGTTACAAGTGGCATCATAGCTGAAGGTTGCAGCATTGGTGCCTTTGGGAATCGTTAAGAGGAAAAGAAATCGAGGTAAGATACTAGTGGACATCAGCTAAGGTATGAGTCTAACAATATACATATTGATATATGAAGTAGAATATTTTTGACATGACACGTGTGATTCATGTTTATAACAAAATTGAAGAGTAGTAAGTAATGAAGTTTATTGTAAAACTATGTTCATGATATTTGAATCATGTTGAGGATAAAAGACAATAAAACCTTTGTTGCACTTATGAAAAACCTGAGTACTCACTAGTGAAAGTGAGAGTTGACTATAAACATTTGCATATATGACATATTACTGATACATTTAATGATCATAACTATAGTTACCATGCACTACTTAAAAAGGATGAATGTGTATAGTAATGGCGTGTGAAACTAATGCATGAATTAAAAATATGGGGAAAGTTGATTTGGATTTATGTAAGAACGCAATAAAATATAGAATTAGACATAAACATAGAGATGCAGCAGAAACAATACTTCATTTTATTTAAATCAAATGACTGAAATATGCTTACAGACATAATGGAAATAAAAATAGCTAGGGTGTTGGTAGCGTATCTCTGAGAAGATATGTGGCGGCTACATACCTCTCAACTGTGTTACAATGAGGCTCAAGGGCCTATTTATTATTGATAAATAATGGATAACTCTAAACGTCCAAAAACCTAACCCTAGGAGATGAAGCGCCAAAACTATGGGCCACGTTTGGGTAAATTGGTGTTTCAACTTCCCGGGGACATAAATTCGGCATACGATCTTTGTTTGACGCATACCATACCTCATTAGAAATACATATCTTAGGAGTACAACTTTCGGTGTGAATGTTGCTCTTGGTTTTCCTAAAAAACGTCATTTAGGGCCTCAAAATGGCTCCAGAAGTTCAGGACCCTAAAAACTGCTAAAAATAGTAAGTTGTGTTGTAACTTAAAAACTGAAAGAACTGATGGTGGGGGTTCAAATGGAATAGGTGGGTGGCATCCAATATCCTCCTGGATCATTAAGGCCCCAAAACGGCTCCGGGAGTGAAGGACCTGAAAACCTGCTAAAAATAGTAAGTTATGCTGAATGTGAAAAGCTGCAATAATTGATGGTGCGGGTCCAAATGGAATAGGTGGGTGGCCACCGATACCCACCTAGATAAAAATTCCTTGAAGAGGACAATAGAGTGTTTTAAAATGAATTTGAATAAACTCTTTTAGATGTTAAAAATACACAATGAGTCAAGTAGTGAGACTTGACTATAATGGTTAGTTGTTGAATGAGTCATGTGATGGTTGCATTAAGATTATTATTAGAATTGATTAGTAAGTGTTTCATGACTAACTAATAAAACTTGTATGCATGAATTCGTTTTGATTAAATATTATTGCAAGTTGTGAACAAGTTATTGTAGTTACTTCATGTGTCAGTCTGTTGGTAACATTGGGCTATGTGAATTTGAAAAGTTGGATTGTTACCCTAACCGTTATTGATATATACACATTAAGGAATATTTTTATACACTTTTATGCATGAAAAAATTGTATACATGAAATTAAAATGATTGCAAAAGTGAATACTTGTATAAAAATTTTATATTTATGACTAGCATTGTTGATGAGATCAAGCATGAGTAGCTTTATGGAAACAAGAAAACCTATGGAAGTAAAACGTTGCAATGCGAATTGCAACCGTAAATGATAAATTATAATATTATGATGTGCATGATTGTGTTATTTGGAAAATCATAATGTATTCAACCTATATGTCAATTATGTTTACTAGAAATCTAGATATTGTGGACTCATGCTTAGGGTCAAGTATAATTGCATGATGTACATAAAAGTTTTTTTTGCTTATGTATAATGTGCATATGGTTCATTATGTAAATTATTGTGGGAAATTATGCTAAAAGAGAAATTTAGTATTCTAGACAATTGTGGATAGTTGTGAAAGGCTAGAAGGCCTTAGGTTGATGGAGGTTGCCTGCCCCCGAGGGGTTGATGGTGCTTTCCTACCCATATTTCCTCTCCCTAGAGATAGATGATCTCAGTAAGGGAAAAGAGTTGGCCAAGATGGTGAAGAGGGAAAAATCCCAAGGCAACACTGTTGATTTTGGATCTTGTTGGAGGAGGCCCAAAAGTTCCTCATAGATGGGACACTATCAAAGGAATAGGCAGGACGCTGCCATCTTGTATTGGACCTTGTGTGGTCATTGGAATTTTTGAGATGGTTAGTCAATGGATTTTCAGACTAGAATTGTTATGGTCTATGTCAAAGAACTGTTTGGATGTGAAAATGTCTCAATATGGTTATGGAAACCAGTTCCCATTAGTTGGGAGAAGCATTATTCTTTCAATTTTGTTCTCATAAGAGAAAAAATTAACTAATTAGTTATGTGTTGTGTTAAAAATTAATTTTCTATGTGTTTGTGTAAATAATTCTATGTACATCTTAATAAGAAAGGAGCTTGGTGCTCGGAAAGGAATTACTAGAAATGTTCGTTCCTTTATTGTATTAATAATCTTTTGAATGTATTAGCAGGGGCTAGGACAATATTCACTTGGTGCATTTATTGATTGTTTCGATGATTAGAGATATAGGTGCTCTCTAAGTACTTTTATAAGTACCATGTGGATGTCTTTAACAAGAGCTAAGATAGTGTGCACGTGGTGCATTGATTTATCATTTGGATGATTAGAGGGTTGGTGCTCTTTGAGTACTTGTGGAAGTACCGTGATTAAAATATCTCTTGAAATTTCATGAATGCTTGATAGTTAAAAGTATTTATTTAATTTAAAATGTTGTGACTAACGTGATTGTGCTGGATTTTTTAGTCGTACATTACAGGTTGTTTGCCATGGATTTTTGTTGGGTTGTTAAACCATTGGAGCACTTGCATAAAAGTGATCATGAACTCCAAGAGTAATTGGTAAGTAAAAATAAGTTGGTATAAAGATTCTGGTTTGTTTCTATAAAGTACTTCATTTTTAAGAGGAAGGATTTCCTTTTTTATTGTTGATATGGTTATATGATGAGCAAAAGTTAAAGTCATAGTGAGAGATGAACACCAAGGATGGTGTTCTCTCTAAGGGGGGGAGTATGTAATACACCTCCTGTAGAAGATTCCATAAAAATGTATATAACTAAATGAGTGAAAAATAAGTATTATTAACCGTTTCCATCAAGAAAATGGTGATAATTTTAACAAGTCCATAACCGCCTTGTATTCATTATTCAAAATGGGAAAAGGAATGGAGGAGGACCGAAGATCATAAGGCTCTCAAGTAGTTACAATCTAAGTACGAAATTATTGGTAGCTATATTACTGCAACAATACTAATTGTTCCAAGAAAATAAAAGAGCAAAGAGCAGCCCTTTGGAATGGGGTATGCAATGGTATATGCAGAGAGATTGACTCTCTTCTATGTTGAGGAGAAGGCACGTATTAATACGGAATGAGGTATGCGATAGTATATGAAGAGAGATTGACTCTCTTCTATGTTGAGGAGAATGCATGGATTAATACACGCATTGGAAAAACTCTTGTGTGGTATGGAGAGCCGACCATAGAAGACCAGAGAAGACTACCATTTTAAAGCACGTTCCATTATTTCACATTGTGAAAAATGCGCACAATTAGATCTGGAAGTGCCTATTAAAAATATGCGATATTGAATGAGGAAAAAATACAGATAAGTTAATTGTGTTATTTTATTTATTTATTGAATATGTTTTTATAGCTTATGTACATAAAATATAATAATGTTATTCTCTTTAAAAAAATACTGCATATGCTTTAAGGGTAGATTATTTTATTAGTACCCTTGGGAATAATATTTCTTGAAATATTTATGGGGATTGGTGTGTAAAATGATTATGTAGCTATTTCATTTTCTTGGAAGAAATTATATATTTTGTGGATAACCTAGCTTTACTCTTCTTGGAAAATAATACATAGGAACCATGCATGTAAGTTTTGTTATTTCATTAAAATATTGCACCCATACATGCGTATATATTGCCGATTTTTTGGAATGTTTGCTTAGTTTATGCACAATAAAATATTAGGGATGTTTTTTTTCTTGGAAAGAAAACCCACCTCACTTTGGCATATAAATGATAAAAAATCATGATATTATTGTATGTTAAACTTTTAGAAAGTTATATGTGTGTGTGTGTGTGTGTGTGTGTGTGTGTGTGTAAACGAAGTATCTTTTATTATCTTTAAATATATAAATATATAAAAAGTTGCATAAAGATAGGATGTACGCACGCTCTGGTCTATGAAATGATAATAAATCCAAGTTATTCTCTTGAAAATGAATATAGATTAAAGAATTCGTGGAATATTTTCATTGGTGGTGAAAAATAAAAGAGAAAAGTTAATTAGATTATTTTTTTCTTGGAAGGGTTTCAATAGATTGTATGCATATATTTCCCATGTTGTTTATTTAAAGTAATAAAAAATAAATATTGTTTTATTAAAATATGCATATGAATCTTGTTCATACAGGAACAAGAATGCACAATCGTTTCATGGAAATATTATGTGCATTGAACTAAGGGTAATTGTGTTAGAGAGAAACACATGTTGTATGCACAAAAATGAGTCATTGTGAGATAGAAAAAATGTTTTTGGATATATATATATATATATATATATATATATATATATATATATATCAGGAAAGTTACTATGTTAATTTTCTTGAAAAGAATAATCTCTTGAAAAGATTGCATGGCTAGGTGAATTGTGTCAACTTATTGATTTAGGTGTATAAAAGGTTACATTAACCTTGTGGTGGTTTCCTAGTTTTATGCATAAAATATGGTTATCTATGATAATTTATTGAAATGGAAGCATGAGAAACTACATTTAGAAAGACAAAGAAACTAGGTTATATTAACTTCCTTTTGAAAAAGAAGTATGTATTTGTTTACATGAAAATAATAGCTAAAGATGGTAGAATTCTAAGAAGGGAATATGTGTTGCATACATTAAAGAAGAACTATTATGATAAGCTCTTGCATGCACAAATAATAGCCCTTGTGTTATAGAGATATGTTCTTTGCATGGATAGAAGAAATATTGAGCTAAGTTTCTTTAGGAACAATTACATATGATTACTTTATGCTATCATAACTATTATGTTAGTTTCTTTTGAAATAAGATCGTGCATATGCATGCAAGATTTGTATTAGCTTTCATTGGAAATATATGCATTTGTATGTGGGAAATGATAACATGTTGTGTTAGCCTAAATTAGAAACAATTCTTTGGGAAAGAAGATGAATTATATGCACAAAAACCATAGTAATGTGTTGGTTTTAATGGAATACATATATATGAGTAATGTTGGTATAATCCTTGGAAAAGAAAACATGTATTTGTATGTTTTATTGCATTAGTTTTATGGAAAAGAAAACATGTTTTTTCATGCCTTATTCTGCTAGATTTCCTTGAAAAGGAAAACATGTGTTTTCATGCTCTATTGTGTTAAGAATTATTTTGGGAAGATTCTTTTGGAAAACACATGAATTTGCATGCATAATAACAACATTCGTTGTGTTAGATTTATTTACGTATTTTCATGCACCAAAATTAATAGCTTAAAGGCCATTTATTTTGATAAAGTTTATGTAATTCGCATTCACGAAGATCATAACTAATATATTAGTTTCCTTTAAAGAAATGTCTAGACAATTATAGGGATTTGTCTTGCAAGAATGTGTGCTTATGCGAGGGAATTATTAGTTAATATGATATTTATTTTATAGACATCCTTTGATGGTTACATGCTTATAACTATCACTTATGCAGTGTTTTTAAAGGAAGCATGTCACGATATTTTTTCTTGCATGTCATGAATGGATATTAATAGATGTTGAAGCATCACTAGAATAGATTTATGAATGAGTTGATTAATACTTTATGTAATCATGATATCCAAGTTTTATAACAACATCGATGGCGAGAAAAGATGATGACAGTATGAAAAGGATATATTATGTTTAATATTATGGCAGGTAAAGAATTAATGGTCCATGCAGATGAGTGTGAATTTCAGGATGGTCCAGTGAAGGCACAATTAGGCCACAAAGATATACATATTGAATATTTGTGGGTAAATGATATCATGATGATTGTAATAGATTTTAGCTAGATATGTTATATTTTAAGAGATATTTATTTGTAATATTTTATGACAATTGTCAAGGAATGGACTCTCTTATAAGCCATTAAGTGAGGGGTGAACACCCTCACGAGCGTTTAATAATAAAATTAAACATTTGTTGGTTTTCACCCTACGGGGTTTCCAGGGTATATTAGTGTTCAATGATGTGATTTCTTATTGTGTGAGTTTGATGATGTATATTCCTTGCATGATGTGATGTTGAAAATTTCAATTATGTGATTAATTAATCTGGCTAAAGGAATCATGAAATGAATGCAAGGTTACATCATAGCGTGTATGTTAATATACTATAATAGTGGTTGTTAATGGTTGTGCAACTTACTATTCCTCTACTAAAGTTACTCTATAAACTGGTGAACATTCTATCTAATTATTAATGAGGAATATTGAATAGTGACTTAGTTACCTGTGGGTAATTTGTATAAAAAATTTCTAACTCCCCGCATTTCCATGTGAGGTTATTGAGGTATGTTACATTGAGATAATCTACCACTGCCCAAAAGTGTACTAGGTCCCCTCCCTTCACATTTTGAAGGATTTTGTGAGGGAAGATACCTTGCTTTAGCGAGTGAAACACTGTGGCCCTCCTCCTCTTTCCAGGAAATTTCTTCATATCAATTTCATCATCAATCAAAGAATGAACAAAGATAACATATGTTCTCATATATGATGTCATTTTCATTTTGCTCAATCTCGACCTTATGAGTCCTCTTGATAGCATAATTCTATCGTTAGTTGGTGCTGCCATCGGGAAACTCATTGTCAACATTTTTCCTTCTAATTCTCCTTGGTTACAAGATTTGTTAATGCTACGAGTGCATGTTGATTCCTGGAAATAGTAACATTCACAGGAGGTGGGGCAGAGCTAACTCTAGATCCAGCTAATTAAAATTTTGATTTGAATCAAATTATTAAGATCCTGTAACAACCAATTAATCCAAATCCAGTCAACTGAAGTTTCATAGATCCATATTTGTATTTACCATATTCTCGTAACAACCACACACAGAGATACATATATGGTCATCATTAAATTTTCGAAACTGAAAATCACGGAATAAATGAATATTATTTTATTACATCTGACACTCGTTTAAAAAATTCATATATCTTAACAATGGAGTTTAAATGTTAGAGAGAAAGAAAAAAAAACACGCTTCGAAAATCTTCATACTGTGATTCCACCTTTAAAGAGATCTTGAATGTAACCACAAACCTGGAAAGTAGTTTATGTATATAAAAAAATGAAATAGGAGGACATCTCAGGGTAATTCCTATTAAAATACCGAGTTATCATACACTATTATTACTAGATAGGTTGAGTTACCACTTGGATGTTTAGGAGCTATGATGAGTCAAGCTAAATAATATATTTATAAAAATAATATTAAGCGTAAAGGTTTTCAATGGTTTTATTTTTATTTTATCATAATTCTGAAATCTTAATAATGGTCATTTATAAATTACAATATATTGGATTTGAGATATTACAATATGGTAACAACGTCTTGTAAGTTATAAAAACATTTTACACTAACGTGCAAATTGGTCATACAGTTGGGTTCCTACCATAAATTTTTCAACAACTATGGTAAATCTACATTTTTACATTTTTACTCATAGAGTTAATTTATGCAAATAATTGCATAAAAAATAGTGGGAAATAACTCTTGGCAGATTTTCTTATTTAGGGGAATAATGTTCCAAGTAACTCTTGCACTAATTCCTATGACATTCCATCTAAATTACATGGTTGTAATAGTTTAACATTCTCATAATCATTACATTGATTTAAGTGTTTAATTATTCTTCCATATAAATAATGAATTTTATTATTATATATTCTTTCATTATTAACATGTGTTCTTACATACCTTATATATTAAGGTATAACATTGTATCATACCATACACTTTTAACCATACAAGAACCTATATATAAATATTATTAATGTAATTCTAAATTATCCATAGTTTGGAATTGGCGTCCGTATCATACATGCATGTAATTTGATAATTACCCTATTCTTGATAATTACCATATTCTAGTCATATGCTATATAACAAAATATTTATCTATGCTTATTATTAATATTAGAGTTGTACTTCCATTATTGAAATCATAAAACATCATAAACTTATTCTCTCTCTCTCTCTCTCTTTACTAATGACAATCTCAGTTTATATTATGATAATGCTACAAACCACCTCTATCATTTACATGACATAATGCAGTCTAAGCCTATTATGATGAGTTATATTGATTATATCCTTATGATTAAATATTATAGGAAGGTTTGAAATTGATAGGTGAATTATATCATCAAGAACCTATAAATGCATAAATTGTTCCTTTGGAAGTATATAATAATAAAAATAAATTATAGAACCACTTAGGTTGGTTATAATTTTTATTTGATTGGTTTGATCTTATAAAGAAAATCTTGTTAAATTGGGGCAGGATTCATTAGTGAACCATGGCAACATGGTGCCACCACAACATCCAAATCCTGCCACCCCAACCAATGATGGGAAAACATCACAACATAAGAACAAATATCAGTCGGAGAAGTGTTGAACTTAATGTGATCATTCCAGCACATGTGTGAGGCATTAATTAATTTTTTGGAACGTGAGCATGGAGGACGAGTTATAAAAAATGAAGCACCCCAAAACACTACAAGAAATAATGTACATCAAGATTTAGGAAAGGTAAAATGTCTAGAGTTTTTGGGGTCCAAGGATGGTCAATATCTAGAGGCATGGTTAAAAAACATGGTTATGTGCTTTACCCTGAGATATTACACCTCAAACATGAAGGCCAACATGGGTATATTCCAGCTAAAGGGAAATGCACTACTTTGGTGGAAGTCATTATTACCCCAATTAGGGATGGATATCTTAGAACTAACCTGGGAATTACTTGAAAAAATGTTTAGAGAACGCTATCAGAGGAGTTCCTTGAGAGACAACTAAATGAATTCAATGCACTGAATTAGGAGAGTCACTTAGTACCAGAGTATGAGGCTTGTTTCATGGAATTACTCCGTTATTCCCCTCACTTAAACACATAAAGGCTCAAGGTGAAAAAATTTGTGTATGGACTAAAGGTTAATATTCGGGCCAAGGTTAGGGTCTTAATGCCTCGCACCTTGCACAAGGCAGTTCAGCGAGTGATCATTGCAGAGGAGGAGATCATGAACAATGGACCTAGTACGTCAAAAAATCCCACAGGATCAGGAGTACAAAGTGGAAATATTATAGAACATAGAAATTTTCAAAGGGGTCTTGTGCTCAATCATCAAAAGTGGTACGCAAGAAATTAAAGAGCACCATATAGGCATCCAGCTTAGCAGTCGCACAGGGCACCTCAACAAACTCTTCAACCAAAATAACATCGTCCTATGTGACAACACCAAGTCACACCACCTCAACATCGATCCCAAAATTCTGGTTCGTTCCAATAGAGTTTCAGACCAACTCCCAGTTTAGTCAGTAGTAGGAGCCAAGCTCCTAAGAGGGGGAATTGAACTTGTGGAGGTCCTCACTATGAGAGGTTTTTCCCTCAAAATAAAGGTAATACCAAATCAACTCAGAAAGAAACGACAATGGGGGATCTGGGGAAGGGCCATCACATCCATGCATCGGTTAAAAATTGCCAGGTTGAACATCAATCCATTGTGTTGGAAACCTTAGGTAATATTGATGGCATGATTTTTGTCATTTTAATAGATCTAGGAGATACTAATTCTTTTATTTCTCTAAATGCATTATCAATTATTAAACATAAACCAATTACACAACACGATTTTAGACATGTAGGAATGGTGTGTGGTATGAAAAGAAATGTAGGAAGGATGGTAAAGGATTGTGAGGTGGACCTAGGTGTATGTAAGACCAGGGTACCATTGTACTCTATGATCTTAGAAGTCTATGACGTAATTATAGGAATGGATTTGTTGGAATGACATGAGGCACTCCTAGACTGCAAAGACAAGGTACTAAATTTCACAGATGATGATAGCCAAAGAAAATAATTGCAGGGAAAGAACCGAGGGGTGTCCCTGAGGTTCACCTCCTCCATGCAACTAATATAATATAGATAAAAGGGATGCCAAATTTTCATAGTGGTAGCTCTAAATGATGAGGGTGATTTTGAAAACCTTCATAAACATCCAATTCTTGTTGAATTCAAGGATGTATTTCCCGAATAACTACCTGGGCTACCCCAAAAAAGGAAAATTGATTTCACCATCAACCTTAAACTAGGGACTGAGCCTATTGCAAAGGCACTATATCATCTTTCAACTCCATAGCTAAAGGAATTGAATTTCCAATTAAAGGAATTGTTGGAATTGGGGTTCATACAACCCAACATATCTCCGTGGGGAGCCCATGTGATTTTCATTAAGAATAAGGATGGGTCTTGGCAGATATGCCTTTACTACTGCCAGTTGAACAAAGTGACGATAAAAAATCAATACCCTTTACCAAGGATAGATGACCTGTTTGATCAAATGAGGGGGGAAACCATGTTTTCAAAGATAGATCTGAGGTCGGGATATCATCAGTTGAGAATCGAGGAAGAAGATATCCTGAAGATAGCCTTTAAGATAATATTTGGGAATTATGAATTTGTAGTTTACCGTTTGGAATAAAAAATTCCCCGGGCATTTTCATGAGTTTTATGAATGGAATATTTCAGGTTTACTTAGACAAGTTTGTACAAGTCTTTATCAATGAAATTTTGATCTACTCAAAGACCCCAAAAAAGCATGACAAACACTATAGGCTAGTTCTACAATGTCTTAGAAAAAACCAATTGTACGGGAAGTTGTCAAAGTGTTGGGAAGTTGGCAAAGTGTTCCATTTACCAAACAAAGATTTTTTATCTTAGGCACATTATCTCTGGGAATGGTATCGCGGTATACTCGAAAACAATCGAGGCCATCATGGAATGACCAACACCAACCAATGTTCATGAAATACAAAGTTTCATAGGCATGGCAAGGCATTATTGTATATTTGTCGAAGGGTTTTTTTATTCGGATTTATGCTGAAAAGAAACAAAATACGTAAATAGACATAAACACAGAGATGCAATGGAGATAAAACTTCATTTCATTAATAACAAATGATTGAACTATGTTTACAGACATAATGGAAATAAACTAGATAGGGCATTGGTAGTGTATCTCTGAGAAGAGATGTGGCAACTACATGCCTCTGAACTGTGTTACAATGAGGCTCGAAGGCCTATTTATTGTTAAGAAACAATGCAAAACCATAAACATCCAAAAACCTAGCCGTAAGAGATGAAACACCAAAACTATGGGCCCCGTTTGGGTAAATTGGCATTTCAACTTCCCGGGGATGTAACCTTGGCATATGATGTATGTTTTATGTGCATCATACCTCGTTATAAATATCTATCCGAGGACTATAAATTTTGGTATGAGAAACACTGGTCCATGGACCCATGTTGCTCCCATTTTTCCCAAAAAATGTCGTTTAGGGCCTCAAAATGGCTCCGGAAGTTCAGGACCCGAAAAACTGCTAAAAATAGTAAGTTGTGATGCAACTGAAAAACTGAAAGAACTGGTGGTGGCATTTCAAATGGAATAGGTGGGTGGCCACCAATATCCACCTGGAACATTCGGGCCCCAAAACAGCTCTGAAAGTTCAGGACCCAAAAACTTGCTAAAAATAGTAATATGTGCTGAAAGTTCAAAACTAAAAGAACCGATGGTGGGGATCTAAATGGAATAGATGGGTGGGCACCAATGTCCACCTGGATTAGTTTTCGAATTTATCAAGCCCCGTTACTAAGCTCCAAATAAAGAACAATAAATTCAATTGGACTGAAAAATGTGAAGAGACATTCCAAAGGTTAAAGGCGTTATTAATGATGACGTCAATTTTGAAAGTGCCAGATATGGAGAAAGAATTTTTGGTTTGCGTTGATGCCTCCAAGCAAGGGTTGGGTTGTTTATTGATGTAATAAGGAAGAGTAATAGCATATGCATCAAGAAAAATTAGAACCCATGAAGAGAACTACACAACCCATGATCTATAAATGACAACAATTTTTTATGCATTAAAGATTTGGAGACATTACCTTCTATGAAGGAAGTTTGAACTTAGAACTGACCATTGTGGGCTACAACACCTATTCACTAAGGACCACTTAAATGCAAGCTAGAGACGATGGTCCGAGTTAATCAGTGAATATGATTTTGATATTACTTACATAAACAGAATGGTATATAGGGTGGTTGATGCTTTAAGTAGGAGGCGTCAAATATTTTTAGTGATTCCATTAAAGACAAATTTGAGGGAGAAATTGCTTGACTTGCAATTTAAGGACACTTGGTATAAAGAGGTTAGCAAGAGTTTGAGGGAGGATGAAATGATGATCCCAAAATATGAAGAATACTCCCTTAATAGTGATGGGATGCTACGATTTCGGAAAAGGATGTATGTGCCACCGAATGAAGATATACGTCAGTTTATATTGATTGCAGCTCATTGCGCAATATACATGGCACACCTTGGTGTTAAAAAGATGAGTGAAAACATGAAACCACTCAGTTGGGACTGACTAGAGGAACGAGTATTAATAGGAATAGAAGTGGTGCAAGAGATGGAAGAACAAATTACTATGATTAAGGGGAGGATAAAAGAAGAAAAATATCAAAAAAATAATTATGTTGACACTCATAGGATAGACCGAATTTATGAAGTGGGAGATAGGGTGTTCCTAAGAGTAAGGCCCCAAAATAGATCTATAAGATTTGGAAAGGGAGAAACATTGTCTCCACGGTTTGTGGGACCTTTTGAAATCTTAGAAAGAAAAGGGTGAGTGGCATATAGGCTTCCCTTACCTCCATCCCTAGCGTGTATGGATGATGTGTTTCATGTCTCTGTTTTGCGTCATTATATTTAAGATGTTTCACATGTTATTGACTTAGGTCATTTTCAGGTTTTAGACGAGGGCACGGTGATGGTCGAACCAGTTCACATACCAAACCATCAAAATTTGTAGCTTAGACGACAGTTATTAGATGAGGTTAAGGTCCAGTGGGACAATTATAGTCCTAGTTCAGCCACTTTCGAGGACACTGAGGTGATGCGTCATCGTTTTCCTTATCTATTCCAAGGAATTCGAGACAAAGTATATTATTAAGAGGGGGTGTATGTAGTGTCCTACTTAAGTTGACTGACAGTGATATGAATTTTAACATTATTTAGCCTTAAGGCCCGCACTTTATTCTTTGAGGACCTCAGGTTGAGGATACGGACACATGACTTTATTATAAGTGGATTTGATAGTTATGCATGTTATTTATTGATACTATGACGATGATATCATTATTGGTTATTTATGTTCTCTATTGATATTACGATGATGGAAACATTAATGGTTATGTATGTTCTCTATTGATATGATTGTAGCAATAATGGTTATCCGTATTATCTATTGATATTATGAGGATGATAGCATTAAAGGATATGTATTCTCTTTATTGATATCATGATGATGATAACTTTGATGGATAGGTACGTTTTCTACTAATGTTACGATGATGATAACTTTGATGGACATGTATGTTTCCCATTGATGTTAAGATTATGATAGCCATGATGGATGTGTCCCCTATGTTATCTACTTACATTAGTTCTGGTTCACAATGAACAACGATGTGAATGACTAGGTCATGTTGATGATGCTATTATGATAATTACTAACACTGAGAAACTTTGTTGCTGATGATTATTGAGTATGATAAGAAACCACCAGAGGCACTCACATATGATGAGTTGACGACATCTAGTTTGATGGAAATTAATATTTTGTCTTTGAAATTCTAAGTCTAGTTTGAAACTTTCTATATATATACTCTGATGATATGTCAGTGGCTGTAGTAAAAAGTTAGTTTCTTGGCCAAATGACTCACATATGGGTGATGGGGCTGTACAATTTTATGAAACAACATGGGAGGGTTGGGATAGTGTCCCCGATCTCACCCGCTAACACTCCTGCCATGACTTACGCTGGAAAGGTCGAAACACCTTCACCTTGAAGACCATGATGTCGTGGGGGTAGGTCCCAAATTTGGTTCTCTCACAAGAATTTTTCTGGGGGGCGCGCATCAAGGCAGATTCCTTGATCCCCAACACCATCAGTCTCACTATAGCATGTGATATACAAGATGATAGGGGTCTATGTCGTTATACCTATAATTTCCCCTCGTAGCCACTAGATGCTTGAAGGGAAAGTGGCGTGGCACCCTTGGAACTTCAATGAAAGTTCTTGAAGGGAACGACCAACTTGGCACCATTGGCATCACAAATAAAATGTTAGGCGTGGCACCCTTGTATCTTCAAGGGAAGTTCTTGAAGGGCATGACCAACTTGGCACCCTTGGAATTATTAAAAATAATTAATAAATATAATCAAGATATGAAAACCATACAAATTCACATCAAGTGGTAAATGACATTAGAACCGAGACAATTAAATCAAGAATAAAACTTGGGGTAAGGAGAGAATAGGAAGAAATAAAATATTTTACCTTGAGAAATATACCCTTACAATGTTGGAAAATATTAGGTAGATAACATACATAATTAACCTAACTAGGTAAAGGGGGAAAGATGGGCATAGAGTTAAGTATAAATATTAATCCTAATATAGTTAAACTTCATTAAGAGAATAGGGCGGTGAATTAAAATAAGATTAATAAATTAAATTTTAGAGAAATTTCGAGAACCTCCATGTGGCAAGAGCCAACATAATAATATTCATCCAAGAGGAAAATTGAGTTAAATTAGGAAGTAGTTAGGGGACCGAATCCGAGACTGACCAATTGACTTCAGTAATGAACACAAATTAAGGAGTAGAAAAGGGGGATCAAGAGACAACTAGGAGAAGAAATAGGAAGTCTTGTTGGGGTGAGGAAAAATATTATCTTAAAATTAAAATTTAAGTAAATAATTTTGGAGATCCTTGGTGGGAGGGTGATACATGGGTGTGTGAATAATCAAACTTTTGGATTAATAAAAATAATTAATTATGCATAAAATTCCAAGTGTCACCTATGAAGCCTCCTATAAAAGATGGGGCAAGCCATGGGAGAAGGGAATTTTTTTTACCCTATTGCTAGATGGATGAGGCTATGTAACGGTAGTGGCTATGAGCTATAGTTGAGTTTGGTGAGGTATAGGACATTAGAGAGGGGAATCTTGAGCCAAGGAGTGCTTACCTCTATCAGCTAGTACATTTTCTCCATTGTACAAACCCATTGCAGTTTGGGGGTCCGCAGGGAAGGAGAGTACCCAAGGAGTACTTTGGGAGGTCAACCGATGGGTCACTACATTCGGATTAAGCACATAAAAATTCACACTTGGAGGAAGATGAAAACAAGGCAGTGAAATTGGCGTCAAATCAAGATTAAATCTCATCTCCTAGTGAATGATACCTATGTTATTTATAATGTTCTTTTATATGACTTCATTGTGCATATAATTAACACGTAAAATAGATGTATGGTAATGAAGTTAAATTCATGGATGTTTGATATAAGTGATTAATATTTATGAGTTCCCAATGTTGTATGCTTATGGTTGTATTCCTAGTTTACTGTATTATTCTTTAAAAAAATAAAAATAAAAATAAAACATAGGGTTGTCCCTGCACTTGATATAGAGCTTCGGTTCAACCTCTAGGACCTATGGACCCTTTGAAACTTACTTTTCATGAGTGTCACCATGAATTATTGTGAAGACCCAAAAAAAAGGAATAAATTGCATATTCATAGAATTTTCCCTTATGGTAAGAAGTAACTATATCTAATTTTTTATGCGTGATAACGGGAAATTTTTTGACTTCTTCAACCTTCTCTTGAAAGTGGATCAATTATATTATTGTTACGATGCATTATTCACATGTAAGGCGGTTGAAGTAGCTTTTAGAAAATATTTACTAAGTATTATAAACTTCTGTTAGAAGTATAATATACAATGGGAAGTATGATCCTATTTGAACAAGTCAATAATGTTCGTAAAAAAAAACAATTATATTTCATTTTTCCAACAGTAGGAATTTAAATTTGACTACTTCAACCATCTCTTGAAAGCGGATCAATTCTATTATTGTTAAGATGTGTTATTCACATGTAAGGCGGTTGAAGTGGCTTTCAGAAGAGACTTACTGCTCCTATTTGAACAATTCAATAATGTTCGTAAAAATACATACATACATACATACATACATACATACATATACATACATACATATACATATACATATACATATACATATA
Source organism: Pinus albicaulis (assembly GCA_034641835.2). Lineage (NCBI taxonomy): Eukaryota > Viridiplantae > Streptophyta > Pinopsida > Pinales > Pinaceae > Pinus > Pinus albicaulis. The sequence continues at coordinate 1,105,911,304 of CM076582.1, read as the reverse complement.
CATATACATATACATATACATATATATATATTTCCAATAGTAGGAATTTTAGTCCCATCTTCCAGAAGAAATTTATAAATAAGATAATCACCTAGAAATTTATAGTCGCATAACCACTTAGAAATCAGATAATTCTTTTGATGCAAAACCCTTATGAATGTGTGTTTTCTCTACAATTGGTGTCCTCTGTAATTGGTGTTGCTTATAAAGCCATGGGCCAGGAATCACATTGATGTCTAACCATATAAAGGTTTCATGAAAAATATTAAAAAATAGTATATAACTCCATAATGGAGATACATTCCAAAGCTAATACAACTCCCAAATGCAATAATGTTCACTCAAGGGATTACTGTTGAAAACTTGTCTTCAATTTTATCACATATCTAACTTCGGGCCCTTATTCTCTGCAAAGCCTCCTTTGTCTGGTTACAAGCCTTGAGATAATATACCACTGCCCAAAACTATACTGGGTCCCCTCCATGGATGTTTTGAAGGATATTATGAGGGAAGATACCTTGCTTCAGCAAGCGCAACAATGTGGCCCACCTCCTCTTTCTAGGCAATTTCTTCATATCAATTTCGTCATCAATCAAAGAATGAACAACACTAATATATTTTCTCATATATGATTTCATTTTCATTATGTTCAATCTCAACATTGTGAGTCCTCTTGATGGAAAGATCCTATCGTTGCTTGGTACTTCCATTGGGAAACTCATCGTCAACATTTTTCCTTCTAATTCTCCTCGGTTACAAGTTTTGTTAATGCTATGAGTGCATGTTGATTCCTGGAAATAGTAACATTCACAGGAGGTTGGGGGGAGCTAACTCCAGATCCAACTAATAAAAATTTTGATTTGAATCAAATTATTAAGATTCTATAACAACCAATTACTCCAAATCTGGTCAACTGAATTTTCAGTCACATTGATCGAGATCTTAAAATTACGATGTGAGGTAACAACCAATTACTCTGGATCTAGTTAAATGTTCTTAAATTATGATTTGAGGTAACAACTAATTACTCTAGATCTAGTTAATTGTAGTTAACTGAAGTCTTCGTTGCATAGATCAAGACTTGTAATTACCATATTCCTATAACAACCACACACATAGATACATATATGGTCATGATTAAATTTGTGAAACTGAAAATCACAGAATAAATGAATATTAGTTTATTACATTTGACACCCTTTTACAAAATTAATATATATTAACATTGGAGTTTAAATGTAATCCAAAATGGAGTTTAAATGTAATCTAATTAACATTAAAAAAAAAAAATTTGAAAAGCTTCATGTTGTGTTGCTACCTTAAAATAGATCTTGAATGTAACCACATACCTGGAATGTAGTTTATGTATATAAAAAAAAAATATTTTAAATGGAAGTACATCTAAGGGTAATTCCTATTAAAATACCAATTTATCATACACTATTATTACTAGAGAGGTTGAGTTACCACTTGGATGTTTAGGAGCTGATGATGAGCTAAGTTAAATAATGTATTTATAAAAATAATATTGAGCTTTAAGGTTTTCAATGGTTTTATTTTTCTTTTATCGTAATTTTGAAATCTTAATTATGGTCATTTATAAATTACGATAAATTGGATTTGAGATATTACAATATGGTGAGTTATAACAACATTTTACACTAACGTGCAACTTGGTCATATAGTTGGGTTCTTTTAAATACAACATCAGTAATTTTCCTACCATAAATTGTTCAACAACTATGCTAAATCTACATATTTACATTTTTACTCATAGAGTTAATTTATGCAAAAAATTGCATAAAAAAAGGTGGGAAATAACTCCTGGTAGATTTTCTTATTTACGAGAAGGGGAATAATGTCCCAAGTAACTCTTGCACTAATTCCTATGACATTCCAGCCATCTAAATTACATGGTTGTACTAGTTTAACATTCTTCGAATAATTACATTCATTTAATTATCTAATTTTTCTTCCATATAAATAATGGAATTTATTATTATATATTGTTTCATTATTAACACTTGTTCTTACATATCTTATATATTAAGGTATAACATTGTATCATACCATACACCTTTTTTTTTTTTTTTTTTTAACTAGAACGGTTATATTATTGGGAAAGAGTGCTGATATGGCAGAGCCTATGCAGCCAGTACACATAGAATCTCATTCAGAGCAGCAATTACATCAAAGTCGCCATTAGCCTTTTAAGGGATAATGGTCATGTGCGGAGCTTCTGCATTTAGACTTATCATTCCTTCGTGAAGCGTACAGCCAATATTGGCCAGTCTATCAGCTTCCTGATTAAGGTCTCTGAGTATGTTGAAGGCTTTTACTGAGGGGATGTTCCTCAGTATTCTGTTAACTCTGGCTAGTTGCTTATTGAGCACCGGGTTCTTGAGATCCTTCTTACTGACTATTGCTTTTATTATCACCTCTGAGTCTCCAAAGACTGCTATTTCACTTGGATTTACTTTTTTGACAATTTGACATGCTTTCCATAAACTTAAGATTTCTGCTTGATTGTTGGATTTCAGTCCTAGGCCCCAACTGAATTCTTCTTTGTTCCCATTGGGGTAATAGATCACCCCGCCTGCACCGGATCTTCCCGGATTTCCCTTTGAGGCACCATCAAAGAAGACAGCGTGCTTTCCTTGAGATTTCCACCACTGGTGAAATCTGTCCTCCGGGATGCGAATCTGCCAATTTTCCATGTAGGCTGTGCGAAGATTTGCTGAGGAGTTGGTCTTGCCGGTGAAAGGAGCCAACCACAACCTTTCTTCGGGCCGAAGAGTATGATCCTCTTTGATCTGTGAGTGGATCAAGGTCTCTAGAAGGATGGATTTGGCTTGATTCGCCACTTTAGCTGCTGTCATTTCTTTATTGTTGAAGATGATTTCGTTGCGGGCCAGCCAGATCTTCCAGCAAACATGTTTGGGAGCGGCTGTCCACACCTTTTGCCATAAAGATTTTCTGACAATATTGTAGGGGTAAGCAGCATTCCAAGTGAGAAACATGGAGTCAATCGTACAGTGAGTAGGAGTGTGCACATTCAGTCCAGCTAGAAAGAGATACCAGACCTCCTTCGCAAAGTCGCATTCCAGGAACAGATGACCTGTAGTTTCCAGCGCTGCTTTGCAATGAGCACAACGGTGGGGACCTGCAATATTCCTCTTGCTTAGGTTTTCTCCTGTCAAGATTTTGTTTTGAAACAGGATCCAGAAGAAGAATTTAATTTTGGGAATGCTAAGTTTATCCCAGATCAGTTTCCAAACAGCCACAGGATGAGTCGATTCTTTCCTGCTTTGAAGTTGAAGGTATCCATGCTTTGCAGTGTAGACCCCTGTTTTCCCCCAGCCCCATTGATCTGCATCGTCTAAGTGCACCGGGGCGTAGTCAGTGATTGCGCTTTTGAATAGAGCAAGCTGGGAGTGCAAGTGCGCTGGTGGCATGGGAATGTTCCATTGTATCCAATTGCCATTGGTGTCCCAGACAGAAATATCATTCAGTTTCCTGATTCCTTTCGCTTTGAGCCAGTCTCTGAGTTCTGCGAAGTCATTGGATTCGTTAAGAGGAGGGTGGCCCAAAACGCTGTCTCTCCAAATCCTGATATTTTCCCCATTGCCTGGCACTCTGTATAAATGAGAAATGAAGAAGGGAATACCTCTGCTGCAAAGTTTCCACACTTGCGATCCTTTTGAAAGATTGTCAGCTGTGTAAGAGGAAAGAGGTCGATTCTGTAGATATTTAATTCTGAATATTTGACTAACCGGATGTTGAGGATTATTGATTAGCTGCCACAGAAGTTTACCACCCAGAGCTAGATTGGCGTTCTGGGGGTCTCGAATCTGCAATCCTCCTTCCAGAATGGGCCGTTTCATAGTTTCCCAATTGATCAAGTGGAATTTGCTATGGTTGCCGCGACCTCCCTTCCACAAAAAATTTCTAATAAGTCGTGCAATCTGATCTGAGATAGCTTTGGGGGCGAGCATCAGTGCTGCCTGGTAAGTGGGCAACGCTGAGAGGACCGCCTTAATGAGAGTAAGTTTGCCCCCCGTGGAGAGCCAGAATCCTCCCCACGCGCCAATTTTCTTCTTAAATTTCGCTATGACGTCTTCCCAGAGTTGATTTCGGTTGGATCTTAGCGTGATTGGCAGTCCCAGATACTTCAGCTTGTCCCATTCAGCAAAGCCAGTGAAGCCCAGATCGTTGGCAATTTTGTTAATGGTGAATTGATCGGTGTTCCAACCATATACAACACTCTTCTTCTCACTTATTAGCGCTCCGGAAATACTGCAGAACTTCTGGAGAGTGTTTCTGAAGGAGTTTGCCACTCTGACAGAGGCGCCCCCAAGCAGGATCGAGTCATCAGCAAATAAGGCATGATTCATTGGGTCGATGCCATTTGCGATTCTTATACCAGGGCTGTTACCAGTGCTTTTATCTTTGGTGAGCTTTCTGCTCAAGGAGTCCACCATGAGAATATAGAGGAAGGGGGAGAGAGGGCAACCCTGTCTCAGCCCTCTGATGGCCAGAAAGAAGTTCGCCGGTCTGCCATTGATCAATGGGGCAATCCAGGTCTTTTCTAGACAGGCTTTGATCAGATTAATGAACTCTTGACAAAACCCAAAGGCGGAGAGCACCCTGTACAAGAAGGATCTGTTAACTCTGTCAAAAGCATTACACATATCTAGTTTAATGAGCATACCTTGTTCTTTGCGGGCGTGACTGGAGTGCAGTGCTTCTTGGACTTGAATGACATTGTCCAGAATGTGACGACCTTGCACGAATCCACCTTGAGCTGGAGAGATCAACTTTTGCAAGAGCGGTTTAAGTCTGTTTGCCAGGAGTTTGGCCATTATCTTATAGGAGGCATTACATAGTGAAATTGGCCTATATCTATCAAACGAGCCAGGGTTTGCTTCCTTGGGAATTAAGGCAAGGAATGTGGAATTGATTCCCCCACCCACCTTTGCCTTTCTCCTGATCCCTTGGGTCATTTTTAGCAGATCGGATTTAATTAACGCCCAGCAAATTTTGTAAAAATGAATTGAAAATCCGTCGGGGCCAGGAGCTTTATCCTGCTCCATTGACCACACAATCTTATGGATTTCTTCCTCCGAGACTGGTGTCAAAAGGCAGTTGTTGTCTTCAGGGTTGACCAGCTTCGGAATACTTGATAGGAATTCGATAATGTCGTCCTCACTCCCATTTCTTTCAGCAGTGAGTAGATTATGGAAATGTCCCTCTGCTGCGGCCTTAATTTGTTCAAAACCTTTACAGACCTGGCCATTGGCTAAAGTGATTTCGTTGATATGATTTTTTGAAAGTCTGGCCCTGTACTGTTTATGGAAGTAAGCAGTGTTTCTGTCTCCAGCTTTTAACCAAAGGCTGCGAGATTTCAAGCGCCAATACTGCTCTTCGTTTCTGAAAGAATGGTAAACTCTCCTTTGCTCATTGTTTTCCACTATTAGATCTGTTGGAGAAATGTCTTTTTTTTCCATATCAAATTGCAGTTCTTCCAGCTGAAGAACAGCCTCTTTTCTCTGAGAAGTGGGCGTTTTATTGGCTTTTTTAATCCAGTCTTTTAGAGCCTTTTTTGTACCCTTTATCTTATGCTCCCATACGTAGCTAGGAGAGCCCGTAATCTCTGTTTTCCAGGCAGATTGCACTGTTTCGTGGAACCCATCTATTTCTGCCCAGAGAGGGTTAAACCGAAATGGCAGAGGGCCTAGGTCTTCTTCATCTTTGATACACAAAAGAATTGGTTTATGATCATATGTGAGTTTTGGTAGAATCTTAGTTAGCACAATTCTGTTGTCCAGCATAATGGTGCTACTGAAAAGGAACCTGTCCAATCTTGCTGAGATGTGTTCTCCCGCTGTCCTATTGTTAGTCCACGTATAAGCTCCTTTAACAGGCTTGAAGTCTACAAGGTCCCACTGTATAATAAGATCTTCTACAATGGGAAGGAAGGGATCCCTTGAAGAGCTCCCTCCTCTCTTCTCATTAGGATCCAGCACAATATTCAGGTCACCTCCTAAAATTAAATTTTGCAGATGGTGAAGCTCTAGAAAGGCTGAGAGTGACTTCCAGCACTCTTTCTTTTCCTCATAATGTACAGGAACATATAAATTGAACAATGCCAGAACTGTGTTACTTGCTTTATGTCGAAGTTCAGTAAAAATCCAGTGTTGAGATTCATGGGATCTTTCTAGTGAAAAAAGGTTTTGAGACCAGAAGGTACCTATTCCCCCTGTTGTTCCTCTTGCACTGATTGCCTTTCCTGAGTCAAATTTCCACTTGGTGTTGCTTATGTTCAGGAGATGCTCCCCCTCTATTTTTGTCTCTTGAAGCATTAGGATGTCTGCGGATTCCGTTTTCAGTAGATCTTTGATTGCTTCTGCCTTATTGGGATTCCCCAGACCCCTACAGTTCCAAGAGACTATCTGCATCATTTAAAACTGGAGGGGATAGGTCCACCCCCCGTGGGGGTCCTTAGTCTGGTATTCCTTCCTAGAGTCATCTCAATGGTGGACTGGCTGCCTAGGGTTTTTTGTCTTTCAAATTCCTCTTCCCTAGTTTCTCTATTAGATTTCCTACCAGCTCTCTTAGATGGCCTCTCAAAGGTCTCATCATCCGAGGATCCCAAAATTTCTGTGTTCTTCTTTTTAGACTTAATGATATCTGCATAAGAAGGGGAAGAGGTGTTACCTTGAGAGGGGATTAAGATGATACCAGTTTCTGGAACTGTGTTGTTGTTCGACGGGGTTGATCCATCCGGCTCTGCTTCTGGAGGGTCTGGCTGGGGGGTTAGAGATTCAAAGGGGTTCTTATCTGCTTCTGTACTGTCTTTGTCCTTGCTTCCTGCTGCTTGGTTGTCTGCATTTTCTTGCCCTGCTTTGTTCTCCACTCCTTTGCCCTTGTTTTTGTTATTCTGTCTGCTGTTTGATGGCTTATTAACTTGATTCCAGTGCTCTCCTTTTTCTTTCTCTGCTAGCTCTTCATTTTTTTTCTTGCAATACCTGGCGAAGTGCCCGTGTTCATGGCAATGTCGGCACTTGAATGGGAGCTGCTCGTAGTCAAGCTCCTGAATATGTGACCAATCTGCTACCGTGAGCTTGATGGCTTCAGGCAGCCCGACTTCAAGGTCAACTTCGACACAAATGCGAGCGCAGGAATACTGATCCTTCCTTGGCGCCTGGTCAATGTATTTCCCAAGGGCGTTGCCAATCGACTGTAGAGATATCTGATTCCAGCAGTGGAGGGGGAGGTGGGGAAGTCTCACCCATACTGGCACTGCCGTGGGCACATCCTGAGCGGGGTCGAAGTCTGGCGACCACTTGTTCAGATAGAGACCTCGAGGGCCCATAAAGTATGGCCCGTTTCGGAAGATCAAACTTCTGTCTTCCACATTATCAAAGACGAAGACAAAAAAGCCTTTCCCAACGAAGTGACTCTTGATGTTCTCCTTTACCAGGGGAATCCAATTCCTATTCACCCAATCTTCGACAGCCTTCGGGGAGGGCCAAAGCCCAGTGAACTGGCCAATGAGGCCCCTCTCTGCCAGATTCAGGGCAGATCTGCATGTTTCCTCCACTGGCAAAGATACTGTGGGAATGCTGGCCAGTTTCTTCACAAATTTCTGCTGGGAGCCTGAAGGGGGCCGATTGCCCAAGCCAGCAACGAGGGAAATGAAAGCAGTGAGCTCCGGGGAAGGAGGGGAGGCCGCAGGACCTCCGCCGGGATCCATGGTGGGGAGACGGGCGCCGACCAGGCGCAGCTAGGGCTGCAGCAGGTCGAGCATGAGCCCTGACCATACCATACACTTTTAACTATACAAGAACTCATATATAAATATTATTAATGTAATTATAGACTATCCATAGTTTGGAATTGGCATCCTTATCATACATGCATGTAATTTGATAATTACTCTATTTTTTATAATTACCATATTCTAGTCATATGCTATATAACACAATATTTATTTGTGCGTATTATTAGAATTAGAGTTGTACTTCCATTATTGAAATCATAAAACATTATAAAATTACTCTCTCTCTCTCTCTCTCTCTCTCTCCTAATGACAATCTCAATTGATGTTATGATAATGCTACCGACCAACTCTATCATTTACATAACATAATGTAGTCTAAGCCTACTATAATGAGTTAGATTGATTGTATCCTTATGTTTAAACCTTATAGGAAGGTTTGAAATTGATAGGTGAATTATATCATCAAGAACCTATAAATGCATAAATTGTTCCTTTGGAAGTATATAATAGTAACACTAAATTATAGAACCACTCGGGTTGGTTATAGTTTTTATTTCATTTATTTTATATTATAAAGAAAATCGAGTTAATTTTTTCTAGGATTCATTGGTGAACCATGGTTATAAGAAGTAAAAGGAGTGCGGAAACTAGAGGGAGCAACATGGCGCCACCACAACAACCAACTCCTGCCACCCCACCCAATGATGGGGAAAACATCACAACACAAGAACAAATACCAACTAGAGAAGTGTTGAACTTAATGAGATCATTCCAACACATGTATGAAGCATTAATAAATCGTCTAGAATGGGAGCATGGAGGACGGTTCATATCAAATGAAGCACCCAAAAACACTACAAGAAATGATCTATATCAATATTTGGAAAAGGTAAAATTTCTAGAGTTTTCGAGGTCCACAGATGGTCAATCTGCAAAGGCATGGTTAGAAAACATGGCTATGTTCTTTACCTTGAGAGATTACACCTCAAACATGAAGGACAAGATGGGTATATTCCAGCTAAAGGGAAATGCACTACTTTGGTGGAAGTCATTATTACCCCAATTGGGGATGGATATCTTAGAAGTAACATGGTAATTATTTGAACAAAAATCTAGAGAATGATACCCGTCATAGGAGTTCCTTGAGAGACAACTAAATGAATTCAATGCACTGAAGCAGGGGAGTTGCTCAGTACCAGAGTATGAGGCTCGTTTCATGGAATTATTACATTATGCCCCTCACTTAAACACTTAAAGGCTTAAGGTGAAAAAATTTGTGTATGGAAAAAATGTTAACATTTGGGCCAATGTTAGGATCTTAATGCCTTGTACCTTGTATGAGGCAGTTCAGCAAGCGATCATTGCAGAGGAGGAGATCATGAAAAATGGACCTAGTAAGTCAAAAAGACCTGCAGGATCAAGAGTACCAAGTGGAAATAGTATAGAACATAGAAATTTTCAAAGGGGTCTTATGCTAAATCATCAAAAGTGGTCAACAAGAAATAAAAAAGCACCATATAGGCATCCATCTCAGCAGCCACACAAGGTACCTCAACAAAATTTTCAACAACAATAGCATCGTAATATGTGAAAACACCAAGTCACACCACCTCAACATCCATCACAACAATCTGGCTCTTTCCAATAGAGTTCCATGCTAACTCCCGATTCAGTTGGTAGTAGGAGTCGAGCTCCTAAGAGGGGGTGTTGGACTTATGGAGGTCATCACTATGAGAGATATTTCCCTCAAAAGATAGGTAATACCAAATCAACTAAGAAAGCAGCCACGATTGGGGATCTGGGGAAGGCTCATTGCATCCATGTAGTGGTGAACAATTGCCAAGTTGAACATCAATCCACTGTGTTGGAAACCTTAGGTAGTATTGATGGTATGAGTTTTGTCATTTCAATAGATCCAGGAGCTACTAATTCTTTTATTTCTATAAATGCATTATCAAGGATTAAACATAAACCAATTTCACAACATGCTTTTAGACATGTAGAAATGGAATGTGGTATGAAAAGAAATGCAGGAAGGGTGGTAAAGTATTGTGAGGTGGACCTGGGTGTATGTAAGACCAAGGTATCCTTGTACTCTACAATATTAGGATTCTATTACATATTTATAGGAATGGATTGGTTGGAACGACATGAGGCACTCCTAGAATTCAAATACAAGGTACTACATTTCACATACGATGAAAACCAAAGAAAATGATGGCGGGGAAAGAACCAAGGGGTGTCCCTAAGGTTCATCTCCTCCATGCAACTAATGAAATATAGACGAAAGGGATCTCAAATTTTCATGGTCGTAGCTCTAAATGATAAGGGTGATTCCGAAAACCTTGATAAACATCCAATTCTTGTTGAATTCAAGGATGTATTTCCCGAAGAACTACTTGGGCTACCCCCAAAAAGGGAAATTGATTTCACCATCGACCTTAAACCAGGCACTGAGCCTATTGCAAAGAAAATCTATTGTATGTCAGCTTCGGAGCTAAAGGAGTTGAAAATTTAATTAAAGGAATTGTTGGACTTGGGGTTCATAAGACCCAACATATCTTTGTGGGGAGCTCTTGTGATTTTCGTTAAGAAGAAGGATGGGTCTTGGTGACTATGCATTGACTACCGCCAGTTTAACAAAGTGACGATAAAAAATCAATACCCTTTACCAAGGATAGATGACTTGTTTGATCAAATGAGGGGGGAAACTGTGTTTTCAAAGATAGATCTGAGGTCGGGATATCATCAATTGAGAATCAAGGAAGAATATATCCCAAAGACAACCTTTAAGACAAAATTTGGGCATTATGGATTTGTAGTTTTACCCTTTGGACAAACAAATTCCCCGAGTGATTTCATGAGTTTGATGAATGGAATATTTCAAAATTACTTAAACAAGTTTGCAAGTCTTTATCAATGAAATTTTGATCTACTCAAATACCCTAGAAGATAGTTCTACAATGTCTTAGAGAGAACCAATTTACGGGAAGTTGTCAAAGTGCTCCTTTTACGAAAAAAAGATTCATTATCTTGGGAACATTGTCTTTGGGGATTGTATCGCGGTAGACCCAAAAAGGATCGATGCCATCATGTCATGGCCAACACCAACTAATGTTCATGAAATACGAAGTTTCATGGGCATGGTAGGGTATTGTCATAGATTTGTTGAACGGTTTTCGAAGGTAGCAAGCCCCATTACTGAGCTCCAAATAAAGAACAAGAAATCAATTTGGACTGAAAAATGTGAAGAGGCATTCCAATGGTTAAAGGTGTTATTAATGACGGTGCCAATTTTGAAAGTGCCAGATATGGAACAAGAATTTTTGGTTTGCACTGATGCCTGCAAGCAAGGGTTGGGTTGTGTATTGATGCAAGAAGGAAGAGTAATATTATATGCATCAAGAAAACTTAGAACCCACGAAGAGAACTAATAAACCCATGATCTAGAAATGGCATCAATTGTTTATGCACTAATTATTTGGAGACACTACCTTCTAGGAAGGAAGTTTGAACTTAGGACTGACCATTGTGGGTTACAACACATATTCACTCAGGACCACTTAAATGCAAGGCGGACATGATAGTATGAGATAATCAGTGAACATTATTTTGACATTACTTACATAAATGGAACAGTAAATAGGGTGGCTACTGCTTTAAGTAGGAGGCCTCATACATTTTCAATGATTCCCTTAAAGACAAATTTGAGGGAGAAATTGCTTGACTTGCAATTTAAGGACACCTAGTACAAGGAGGTTAGAAAGAGTTTGAGGGAGGATGAAATTATGATCCCAAAATATGAATAATACTCCCTTTATAGTAATGGGATCCTACGATTTTAGGGAAGGATATATGTTCCACTGAACGAAGATATACACCAGTTGATCTTCAATGAAGCACATCGTGAAATATACATGGAACACCTTGGTGTTAAGAAGATGAGTGGAAACTTGAAACCACTCTTCTTTTGGAAAGGAATGAAGAAGGACATTGTAAACTTTGTAGCAATATTCTTATAGTGTTAGTGAGTAAAATCTGAACAGAGACATATATCAAGGTTATTGCAACCCCATGAGATAGCATAATCTAAATGGGAAGTTATATCAATGGACTTCATTGTGGGACTACCAATGACCTCAAGAAGACATGATTCCATATTTTTATTGGTGGACGCATTGACCAAGAGCGCCCATTTTATACTAGTTAAGACTACATATAAGGCACTAGAGATAGAGAGAGTTTTTATTGATGAGTTTTTATTGACCAAGAGTGTCCATTTTATACTAGTTAAGACTACATATAAGGCATTAGAGATAGAGAGGGTTTTTATTGATGAGATTTCAAGGAGTGCCTAGGAGGATCATATCAGATAGGGGAGAAGTGTTTACAGGAAGGTTTTGGAACAATTTCCAAGAAGCCTTAGGAACCCAATTGAAATTTAGCACTGCATATCACCTTGAGACAGATGGTCAGATAGAGAGGAATAATCAAATCCTTAAAGACATGCTACGAATGTATGTGATGGACCAACAAAAGATATGGGAGGAGTTTTTACCCCTGTTGGAATTTTCTTACAATAACAGTTATCAGAGTTCAATCAAGATGGTGCCATTTGATTTCTTGTATTGAAGACCTTGCAGAACACCTCTCAGTTGGGACTGACTATAGGACCAAGTATTAATAGGACCAGAAGTGGTGCAATAGATGGAAGAAAAAATGACTATGTTTAATGGGAGGCTAAAAGAAACACAATATCGACAAAATATTTGTGATGACACTCATCAGATAGACCGAAGTTATGAAGTAGGAGATAGGGAGTTCCTGAGAGTCAGCCCCCAAAAGAGATATATAAGATTTGGAAAGCGAGAAAAATTGTCCCCACGGTTTGTGGGGCCTTTTGAAATATAAGAAAGAAAAGGGTGAGTGTAATATAGGCTTGCCTTAACTCCATCCCTAGTGCGTATGCATGATGTGTTTCATGTTTCTGTTTTGCGTCATTATATTTTAGATCCTTCCCATGTTATTGACTTAGGCCATTTGCAAGTTTTGGACAAGGGCACGGTGATGGCCAAACCAGACTGGACTGGCAAACTTTGTAGCTTAGATGAAGGTTATTGGACCATGTTAAGGTTCATTGGGACAATTATAGTCCTAGTTTAGCCACTTGGGAGGACGCCGATGAAATGTGTAATCATTTTTCTTATCTATTCCAAGGACTTCGAGACAAATTCTATTATTAAGAGGGGGTGTATGTAGTGCCCTACTCTATTTTACTGATAGTGATATGGATTTTAACATTTGTTAGCCCTAAGGAACACACTTTATTCTTTGAGGACCTCAGGTTGAGGATACGGATACATGACTCTGTTATTAATGGATTTGATGGTTATGTATGTTCTTTATTGATACTGTGATGATGATAGAATTAATGGTTATTTATGTTCTCTATTGATATTACGATGACGATAACATTAATGGTTATGTATGTTCTCTATTGATATTATTGTAGCATTAATGGTTATGCATGTTCTCTATTAATATTATGATGATGATAGCATTAAAGGATATGTATTCTCTCTATTGATATCATGATGATGATAACTTTGATGGATAGGTATGTTTTCTATTGATGTTACAATGATGATAGCTTTGATGGATATGTATGTTTCCCATTGATGTTATGATTATGATAACCATGATGGATGAGTCCCCTATGTTAGCTACTTGCATTAGTTCCGGTTCACAATGAACAACGATGTGAATTAATAGGTCATGTTGATGATGCTATTATGATAATGAATAACACTGAGAAACTTTGTTACTGATGATTATTGAGTATGGCGGGAAACCACCAGAGGCACTCACATGTGATGAGTTGACGACATCTGGTTTGATGAAAATTAATATTTTGTCTTTGAAATTCTAAGTCCAGTTTGAAACTTGGTATATATACTTTGATGATATGTCAATGGTTGTAGGAACATGTTAGTTGCTTGGCCGAATGACTCAAATATGGGTGGTGTGGTTGTAGAATTGGAAGGGTGGGACAATGTCTCTGATCTCACCTGCTAGCACTCTTGTCATGAATTAGCCTGGAAAGGGCAAAACACCTTCACCTTGAAGATCACGATGTGTGGGGGCAGGTCCCAAATTTGGGTTTCTCACGAGGATTTTTCTGGGGGGCATGTATCAAAGCAAATTCCTTGATCCTCGACACCATTAGTCTCACTATAACATGCGACATATGAGATGATAGTGGTCTCTATCGTTTCACCTAGAATTTCCCCTCGTAGCCACTAGATGCTTGAAGGGAAAGTGGCGTGGCACCTTTAAAACTTCAAGGGAAGTTATTGAAGGGAAAAACCAACTTGGAACCCCTAGAATCACAAATAAACTGTTAGGCGTTGCACCCTTGGGTCTTTAAGGGAATTTTTTGAAGGGCACGACCAACTTGGCACCCTTGGAATTATTAAAAATAATTAATAAATATAATCAATATATGAAAAACCTAAAAATTCACATCAAGTGGTAAATAACATTAGAACTTAGACAAATAAATCAAGAATAAAACTTGGGGTAAGGAGAGAATAGGAAGAAATAAAATATTTTACCTTGAGAACCCTACCCTTTCCATATTGGAAAATATTAGGTAGATAATTTACATAAGTAACCTAATTAGGTAAACAGGGGAAGAGGGGCATAGAGTTAAGTATAAATATTAATATTAATAGTTAAACTTCATTAGGAGAATAGGGTGGTGAATTAAAATAATATTAATATATTAAATTTTAGAGAACCTCCATGTGGCAAGAGCCAAACATAAGAATATTCATCCAAGAGGAAAATTGAGTTAAACTAGGAAGTAGTTAGGGAACCAAATATAAGACTTACCAATTGAATTCAGTAATGAACACAAATTAACGAGTAGAAAAGGGGGATCGGGTGACAACTAGGAGAAGAAACATGAAGTATTGTTGGGATGAGGAAAAATATTATTTTAAAATTAAAATTTTAGTAAATAATTTTGGAGATCCTTGGTGGGAGGGTGACGCATGGGTGGGGGAATAATCAAACTTTTGGATTAATAAAAATAATTAATTATGCATGAGATTCCAAGTTTCACCTATGAAACCTCCCGTAAAAAAGGGGGCAAGCCATGGGAGAAGTGATTTTTTTTTACCCTATTGCTGGATGGATGAGGCTATGTCACGGTAGTGGCTACGAGCTATAGTTGAGTTTGGTGAGGTAGAGGACCTTAGAGAGGGGACTCTTGAGCCAAGGAGTGCTTACCTCTATCTGCTATCACATTTCCTCCATTATACATCCCCATTTCAGTTTGGGGGTCCGTAGGGAAGAAGAGTACCCAAGGAGTACATTGGGAGGTCAACCGATGAGTCACTACATTCAGATTAAGCACATCAATATTCAAACTTTGAGGCGGATGAAAACAAGGGAGTGCAAGTAGCGTCAATTCAAGGTTAAATCTTGTCTCCTGGTGAACGATACCTTTGTTATTTATATTTTTCTTTTATATGACTTCATTATGCATATAATTAACATGTAAAATAGATGTATGGTAATGAAGTTAAATTCATGGATGTTTGATATAAGTGATTAATATTAATGAGTTCCCAATGTTGTATGCTTATGGTTGTATTCCTATTTTACTCTATTATTATTTAAAAAATAAAAATAAAAATAAAACATAGGGTTGGTCCCTACAGGTTCAATTCCTATAATTTCCTCATAGGACCAGGAAAAAATGTCACGGAATTCCTGAAATAGGGCCTTATACGTGTTAATTTCATTAAGGGAGAATGAAGTGCTTATATGAATGCTTTCAGTAATTCCAGGTTTAATTGAAATGTCAATTGTATCATTGAAGATATGTTTCCTAAATTCATTTCTGAATCTGAATGAAGGATTGACATAGGACATTGTAGACTATCGACAATCTCAGCCGAAAAGATGGATGAAAAATCATTATTGATTTTATCAAGTTCAGGTAGAAAATATGAATGGTGATGATGATATTTCCATGGAAATTCATCCAAAGTCATGACTTCCATAATACTCCCTTCAGTTGGAAACATTTGATCAAAAGGATCAGGAAATTATATTGGTGTTAAATGTTATAAATGAGAATAATCACCACTGAACACATTCACTTGATCATTTTCAGCTGATGATGGGCTAGAAAGTGATTGAACTGCCTGGTAAGCCAATTCAAATGGGCTTAAAGGCATCCCACTTCCGTACATATCCAACTAAGACTCTGAAGGCACAATCCAAGGATCATGTGATGAAACTGTGCTTGATGTAATCATGTTGACGTGGGAAACATTAGAGTGAGGAAAATTTGGTGGAGGTATGACAAAATTTCCCATCACAGATGAATCTTTGAGAAAATCTACCCCAACATCTTCATATGGAGTACTCGAATTTCCAACAAAAGGGATACTACTTGTAGAGGAAGGGTCCGAAGTATAGTAAGATAGTTGGTCTACTTTGAAAATTCTCCATTTGTGGGGAAACATTATCATTCGAAAATATGATGAGACTCAACTGACATAGCATAAGACCAACTTTGTCCCAGTAAAATGTTATAATCAAGTTGAACATCAACAACCTCAACTTCAACCACAATCGTTTTACCTTCTATCTCTATAGGTAGATCATTAAGAATCCCATATGGGGTGAAACCTCTTCCATAGAAGGATTTCGAAGTCGTGGGGGATTGATTTACTATTGGAGAACCAAGGGATTTCCAACAAACAATATACATAATACACGTAGATGTTCATTCGTCAATTAGCGTGTGAAAATATCGTTTTGTTTCAACGAAAACTGGCATTTGTAATTCCAGTTGATGCAGGAGTCTAGGTACATAATTTTCTATATTGAAGATAATTAGATTAGAATCCTGAGGTTCAATAGCTCCTATAACCGACAAAATTAATTTCCATTGTGCTGGACAAGTTTGTAGCACTTCAAGGCCCGTCATTGTTCAAGGTGACATAGCCAGATCTTTAACAATGTTGTAATTATGAGAAACTCACACATGTGGACTGAAAGCTTACTTTAAAAGAACACCTTTAGGAGGCATTCAAATCACCATGTCAGAACTAGGTTTCTCAATATTTAATGGTTTAGAAGGAGGATTAATTTACGTGGAAGTTTGGTTGGGTGAACTAGCGTCATTTCCATTTGTAGGACCCTAAGATTTGTAACCTTGAGATCTCGTAGAAATCATAAATTGAGAATACATCATCATGATATCTATTGATGAGATGGAAGAAGAAGCATTATGAGCAGCCATCTTACTGTCTTGAGAAGGGAATGGATCCTTGAAAACAACAGGGGTGGGTGAACCTTTGACGAATTTAGTTACCAAAGCGCAATGAATCACTCCTTGGTGTAATGATCTTCATAAAAAATTAAAACAAGTATAATGAGTTTTCTTTTTCTCATCAGATGGTTCGGTTTTATCGGTTTTCTCTTTCGAGAAATTGTTTCGTTTCGCTTTTCCCTTCCCCTTCTTTTTACCTCTTGTTGATTTATTTTTACTAGTAGATGAATCTACAACGTTACTCTCGGAAGTATTTTAGGGATAAGAGTTTCCTTTAGGTGAATCCGGTAAATTTATAATCAAAGTATTAGATTTGGAATGTTTATTTTTACTCTTAGATGTACTAATAGAACTGACTACACCGTCTGTGGTGTGAGAGTCGGAAGGAGTTGTGTTATTTGACCAGGGCGAGGAAAATCCAAAATTTTGTCATACGAATTGCCAGACTACATGTAAACTAGGCCCAGATATTGGGCATGAGCGTTAACTTGTTCTTCTGTTACAACACCTCCCTTGGAAACATATTCAGTAATTACCGAAAGGAAAGATTTGGTAAACCATTCAGGCAAAATCTGATCTGGAATGAAAACTTTAACCAAACGACATATATGTCTCCATTCGTGGATATGATCGGAAATATAGGTAGACGAATTCTGTTTTAGTGAGGTTAAAAGTTTGGTACCAGTATCGTAATGGATGGGTAACTGAAAATGGGTCAATAAAGTAGTGGATAAAGTGTTGAAATTATGAAAATAAACTCGTTGTAACTCAATGTACCATTTCGTGGCTAAGCCGATTAAGGTTCGTTGAAAAAGTTTTAATCGAATGGAATCATCGATTAATGAATTGGATGTGCAACAAAGATGATACTTCATGACATGGTATGAAGGGTCCTCTCGTGATTTACCTTCAAATTTCGGAATATCACTAGGAAACTTAGTGGGAATTTCCGACTAAAAAGGGAAATAATAAATCAGATCATTTGTCAGCCGAACAAATCTGGTAAATCCAAGGTGGAAATAAATGGTAACTTCCAATTAGGATCTTGCTATGGAAACTGATAACCCTGCAGGATAAGTCTAGTACATGGGGGAAGATATCCGGGATATCTTGGAATAGACTGAGCGGTTGGGATTTTCATACCTCCAGGGTAACTAAGGTAAGCCATACCAAACTAAGGTTGAAACGGTATCTGAAATGTATGACCAGGGTATGGTTGATTCTAGAAAGGTGGATTTGGTTCCATCTGTCCTAATTGATATTTCCCCTGAAAATGTTGGCCTTGCAAAGGCTGGCATTGAAATAACTGACTCTGATAAGGCTGACCTTGAAAATGTTTACCTTGAAATAATGGGCCCTGAAAAGGATGGATTTGAAAATTTGTTTACAAAGCTGTTTGAAAAGTTCCTATACCAGGTTGTCCCAAATGAAGTTGAGGCATAGAATAGATTATAGGTATAACTTGATAAAATGAATTCTGAGGGATAGCTTATGTAATAGGTTGTGTTGATACTTGAGGGGTAATTGGAGCAGAAACTTGAGAAACTCTTGAGATGGTTATTTGAGGTGTACTAGGTTGCTGAAAAAATGTTTGTCTAGTAGATTGCACATGAGTATGTGGACTACTCAGACTAGGTTGCAGACTTTGTTGCTAAATAGATGCCTACAGGTTAACTTGAGGAATTCCCTGAACAAGTTGTTGGACTTGAGTAAGAACAAGTTGTCCAGTTGGATGAGTAGGTTGGTAAATGGGCATATGTGGAGTATCTTGAAAATATTGTTGAACAAATGAAGGATTCCAGATAATACTCATCCCTAGATAAGGAGTGCCTACTAAGGGTTGTGACACAAAGGGTTGACCTAAACCATTTTGAGGCATTAGACCATAACTTTCATAGTTACTGACTAAAGGTTGTCCTACAATCGTAGGATATGAACCAAGAAAATTTTTCCCTCTAGGAGGAGGTTGTTTCCCCCCAAGAGGATTATAACCACTTGTTGGGTTACCTTGAGGATTAGCACCTTAAATTATATGAATGGATTGTTCTGAGGTCACGTTTTGGGAAATAGATGTTAATAACTCAGTTGACATAGCAGAAATTTGATGAGAAGGAGACACTCCTGAAAAATTCCTAGTAAGTGACTGATATCTAGGAGGAACTGAAGGACCACCATATAACAAGGTTTCTAGAGAAGTTGAAAACATGGATTTATCAGTAGACATACTTCAAGAAGCCATTTCTGAAATATTATTTCTGGGCAAAGAGTAAAAGGTGATGTGGTGATGTGGTTGACCGTAACCAGATGAATGTGCAAAGTCAAAAGGTGTAAGGTACCAAGCATTCGATCGAAAAGGAGAAAGAGGAAGGTCTAGAGGAAATATTTGTTCATCGACAAAAACTGGACTACTGGGATTTTCTTCTTCGTCGTCCTCAGAAATATCTTCAATACTAATGAAACCATGAGGAAGATCCTTGGTAATGATGAGTTTTACTTTGGGTGAATGCGGGGTAGGAGTAGGGGCTATAACGTTTGAAGGAGACTCAACTTCTGAAATGTTAGACTCAGGTTCAAAAATTTCTGGCTCAGTTGACTGTGTATCTAAGGCTTCACTAGTGAAAAATTCTACCGTAATGATTTCAGTGATTACTAGTTCAATTTGTTCTAAGTTCGTTTCAAATCCTTGAGGTTGATTCACTTCAGATTCAGATTTTACCACAATAGACATTTCAGGTTTATTTCAAGACCCATATCCTATTGATTTTTCTCTTTCAACCATAATTTTCTATAATTGATTCGGTGTATACTCAGGGGGTTTACCCTGCATTCTTCGTGAGTATCTTGGTATTTCAACCACGATTAATTTTTAATTTACAAATCACAAAATGTCATGAAATCAAACCTAAAGCCTCTAAAAAGTAAAAAATAAATAAATGAACACGCGCTAGAAAATCTAAGAGTCAAACCACACACACACACTTTGTTTTCACTACGAAATCACTAGGCTGTGATGAAATCCAACGTCGTAGAAATCGATGTGAAAATATAGTGGATGGAACCAGTTACCCTGACAACATGCTTAATGAAACAGTCTGGTGAAAGTAACTCCAATAATTCCATCTTGAGTGAAGATTACCCTCCAAGAAGTCCAAGTGAGTCTAGTCAGCGTTTGTTCCAGGTACAGTAGAGACCACCCCTCTACTATCACCTTGGGAAGAATCCCTAAGATTATGGTCACTAAGGTTACCAAATATCACAATTCAACCTCGGGGGGGAAGTAGTAGGTCCGACGTACACACAAGGGCATAGTAACTAATATCAATCCCCTTGAAAGCTCCTCGACATGGTAAATCCAAGGTTTATTAACAAGTGACCCCAAGTACCTTTTGTCACTATTTGTAATGCATGCAAATATTCTACCTTTATCAAAGAAGCAGGTATGATTACATCACCGGGTCCGATATGACCTCGTGCTTAACTATTGGGTAAGAAGAGATTCCCAAAGAAAAACTGTAATAACTATGTTTACTCCCCTACTGCAATATTCTAATGTTTGTTTATAGCTTTGGAAAGTTTACTTACTTCCATATTTCGAAGCACTAACTTGATCTATGTTGGTTGAATGAGCCCTAAAAATGTAAAAATTTCTAGATTGACTTTAATTAATGTTGTTTTATTTGTTGTTACTTACTCAGAGGGATATGAAGGTGAAAATGATGATTTGACTTACTCAAAATACTCTAGTGCATTCAACAATGAAAATGTGATATTTTTCTTTCGATGAAGTCCTAGTTAAGGGAAGTGAGAGGTTCTTTAATTTTACAAAAAAGAGATGCAAAACTCAAAATCCCAAAATGTTCTTTTTCATGAATTCCAACTTCATTTTGTAAACTATTCAGTTGCAGAAACTAAATGAAAATTTCAATTTTCTTAAGTCAAATAAACATACAAAATCTCTTTCGTAAACAATCACTTACAGTTATTCAAATTTGATGGAAAAACCAACAAAACTCTAAAACAATGAAAGTTTTAGAATGAATGCTCTTAATTAATGATGCCTATGAGTGCAATTTTATGAAAACTTCAAACTAAAAAAGGAATAATTCACTTTTGATATTCAACAAACATAATCCATTTTCACAAAAACTCTACTTCTTTGAGAAAACCCTAACTTCACTAATCTATAATATCCTTCAGAAATAAGCAAAATATTTCCTGAAACAAGTAAGATTAATAACAAATATGGTGTATTTGCAAGAAAAATATAGGAAAACAATGATTTCAAACAACACCCTATCTTTTTTTGATGAAACAACAAACATACGAGATCAACCCCTACTAAAAAATGTGAATAGGATGAACTCCCACAAAGGCTTCACTATGGCACTCAAAAAAATCCACAAAAAGTTTCTGAAGATAAAAACAAGCAAAAATGACCATTCAAAAATTAAAAATCAAACTCTGATCAGAAGAAAGATTATTTTTTCAAAAATTACAAAGGGGTGCCTAGGTAGTCATTTCAATCCAGTGTGCATGCGCATTGTTACTGAGATAAAACTGCATAAATATGTGCTCTGTTGTTGAAACAGAATCGCGTAGGTAAACAAAATTTCAAATAAAATAAAATCAAGGCTTATCAACCTAGAGGATCTAAAAGGTCATAATTTTTCCAACATTCAGATACAGTCAAACTAGAAAAAATAGAAAGAAAACCCAAGGAAAAACTAGAGAACTAAGACGTTCCCCGGTATGGTCACCAATTTGTTATGCGGAAAAATCCCTTTTGCGGACAGAAGCGATCTCCCTAGAATCCTAAAGGAAAACTAGAAACAAACAGACATAAGAATAGCTCTTTCCCTAAGCTAATTTCGTTTAAATAATTAAAATTAGAGAAGGAGAGTGATTCTGTTACCTCTTTACGAAATTATTGATGAAGATCCTTGATCTGTCCCGATGTAGCTCTCCAATGCATTGACGAGACCTGCTAACACAAACATACAATGGATTAAAGGCATATGCAATATAATGATTTAAAACAAGATTAATCTAATGATCAAGAAGATTAGAAATTTAAATTACCTTAATGAATACATAAAGAGTATAAACCATTCATAATTCCAATAAGATAACCATTTAAAGTAGAATGTTCTAGAGAGGAAGAAAATAATAAATATTACTAATATAATAAAAAAGATATAGGATTGATTCCCAAGACGTTGAAAAAGATATTTCATTTTAGAGATAGCATGGGAGATTTAAATCATCCTTGGTTGGCCAAGGACAGAATTACAACCCTAGAAGTAATACGTAGTTTTTATAAATATCATGATAGCCTACTGCCCAATTTTGACTGGGATATATTCATAAACCCTAAATATCATAGTAAGAAATTCATCTTGGCCATTTAATTGATGAATTCACAACATGATAACAACACATGTTGACTATTACCATACACCTTTGAGAATAATATAATAAAATACACCTTTAATATATATATATACATATATAGCCACTGGAGAATTCGCCAAATATTTCAACATTTTGCAAGCATCTATTGAGGCAGTCCATCGAGAGAATGAGGGCATAAGTGGTGGCATAAACACCTATATTCACGGCATGTTGAGGGCACAAGGGCATAGGTAGTGGAAGAGACAGTTATATTCACTATATGTTGAGGGCACGAGGGCATAGGTGGTGGTAGAGACACCTATCTTCACGTGAAAAATGGCGGTAAGCTTCAACGTTCCACAATTTATTGAACGATATAACTGCTACTAGCCTCGGAAATGAGTAATATAAATTTTCTAGGAGAAATATTCGTTGGGTCAGCTTCTATGCCATTGATCGGTCTCGACATAAGGTATCCTGAGTCCAAAACAAATTCGTACTTTTTTTTTAAAACACTCTTTAAGCTGCTTTCACGCTACAGTAATATAGATGTTTATTATTGTTCAAGCAAGGAATTAAAGAGCCACTAAGGCCTGTGGATACCAAAAGAATTAATAGGAAAAAAAGCAATTGTGAAGACCCTCAAGTCTCTGCAAATAAACTCCCCAAATCTGAAAGGTCAATTCATTCCTGCGATACCGACCCAAATTTCCCTTTTTTCTCAAGCTGTCCTTAGGTAGGTTCCTTACATTATACACATGAATTCTCCACCAGAAACTTAATTGAAAGGGGGTTCTAAGTACTTGATCAAACATTCAATAGGTCATCCATAACCTGACATCCAACCACTCATCCTCGATCAAGCTGCTAAGTCTATTATATATATTAGTTTGGTTAGGGGTTGCACATCCTTCTCTTTTAGATTTTTAAGAGATGTGAGCATTAATACTCAAAATTCATGGTTTTGGTATTATGTCTCCCTTTCCATAGAGGGATGGGAGATGGTATTAACATTTTATCCAATTTCATGGATAGGGCTTCAACAATTTGAATTTTCTCGTTACTGTATAAACCCTAGCACAATTGAAGTAGTGTTTGCAAAAAAAAATCATTTCTTTTTGATTCGTTGGGATTAATCCACTTGCAAACAAATTCAAAATGAAACCCCAACTAAAAACATGTGTCAGATCTCTAGAAACAAACAAGGGTTTCATGATAAAATCGATGGCAATAAAGAAGACCAAAAGGCTTACAAACTTCTTATAAAAAATTTCAAGTAAAATCTAAAACCTCCAAAGGGATCGCTCTATGAAAAATTGGCTTGTGGACCTTAGAGAAATTTCCAAACAAAATGATTTGAACCACAAAAATCAAACTTGCAATGAAAAGGTTAGGGAAATCCTTCCAAGGTTAGAAACTTCCAAAAAAATAATTTCCCAATTGCAAAACAAAAATCCAAGTGAGAGTACACCTTAGGAGAATTTTATAATTGAAACCCTTGAAAAAATAATTCAATTTTGATCCAAAGGGTAGGCTAAAATACTTGCGACATGCCTTAAAAAGTTTATATATATATATATATATATATATAATTTAAGAATTACAGTGGTGATATGGTGTCTCACGAGACCTTGATGGGGTGGTATTACTCTCACAAATTCACTATTTCAACCTAGGCTTAATCTCCAGGAGTTTCCTTTACAATACTTAGTAGTTTTATTATAATTTTAATCATTTTCTCAACATTCAAATGTTAATTTTTTTTAAAACACCTTTCATCATCAAAATTGAATTTATACTTTCCACATCTATTTTTACCTTCACATGTATGCACATGTATCCTACTTAAAACTTGTATTTATCACTTGTTTCTTTTATGTATCCTTTTAGAAATAAGACTTGGGGTCTTTCTAGACTCTTCTAAACATTAAAATTTTGTTTTATTTTCTTGTTACAAGTGGCCAATTGGGTATTTTACAATATAACAATGAGAATGACTCATGAAAAAACCCTAGGAGGAGCAATGGGTGCTATGACCTAATGATTAATGACCTTGAGCATGAAACTTGTGCTTAAATAAATAAATTTTCTTTTACAAAAATATTTTATTTTTCTTCTTTCGACAAGTACATAAGAATTACATCATGTCATGTGCCAAATAGAAATTATGAAGACTCGTACTAGTTACACTTTTCAACATAACATTCACTAACAAGTATCACCAAGAAAAATATACAAATACAAGAGCATGATCGTGATTTTGACAACCTAGGGATATTTTAGGGAGGGAGAATTCCTATAGATTTCAGATCCAAACCCCAAATATTTTGATATTACTTTTAAAGATATCAACCCTAAAATTTGAATATCAAATCTAATTCTACCCTTGCTAGGGTTTTCCATTTCACCCTAGACTCCCTACAAACCCTAGAGATAAAAATATAGAGTTTCTATAAGAAAACATGGTTAGGGTTTTTCTTATGACTATGGTTTCAAAATACCAACTAGGATTTACAAAATCACTTAGATGCCAATAACTTCCAACAATGTGAAGACTACAAACCCTATAACCGAAAAGGGAAATATCAAAACCCTAATCCAATTTAGGTTAGATTTTATATGGATAAAAAAAATTATACATGCCTCAAGGACTACATACCTTAGTCCTTCAATATCACAATAATTTTGCCACAATGGTTTCTTCAAGATTCCATGATATTCTTGCTGCTTTCTAAGAATGAATACTCCAAAGATCTCGAGGTCAATGACTGACTTCAAAGCTACTGCAACTTTCATTGATGTCAATATATTCTTAAGAGAAATTCTCTATAGAAGGTGATTGATTGTAGCTTCATATTCTTTCAAGCTTGGTAGCAATTTCTTCTAACCAAGCATGATTTCTTCACCAATTTGAATTTGAATACAAATATGGATGAAACCTGCTTGTCATTTTCACTTATGAATATCTAGAGATTGTAATAACGGTAACGTTTCTTCACATGAACTATATGATAGTCCTTTATCGTAGAATGAGGCTTTTCCTGTGGCCTTAAGTTGCCTTACTTGATGGAATATAAGTCTTGAAATGTCACTTATGTAATTTTCAAATGGGTAATAATGATTAGTGTATTCAAGTTACTAGATAGAAAAATGTTGGAAAGTTGAGTTAACACCAATGGAAAATAGAGAAATGAGAAATAAATTAAAATATGCATGGAAGGTAAGCTATAGAAGTGTGAAACTCGAAATTATGAATTAAGCTCACACTCTTAACTATCAATAATCAAGATGGAAGCTGAAATGCAAGATCTAGTCTAGGATAAGAATGCATTAAGATGACCAAATTAGGAATTAATTCAATGAGATCATAAATTTTGAAAAGTGCTCCAATAACAATCAATTTGCAACCAATATATCCCAATTTCCAATTATTAAGCAAAATTACAAGATCCAATTACAATTTAGAAAGACAATTTAAAAAAAAAACTTAATGAAGTTATTATAGCAATGTTTCTTGATTACTTATATGTGATTATTATGATTAATCTTTCATTTGTTAAATTTGGTGATTAGGACAAGAGGAATCTTCGAGATTATAGGAGCACAATTATAAGCAATTAGACAAGATTGCTAACAATGAATTTAGATAATGATGAATGAATGTGTTATCACAAAATTGGACCCGATAGGATGCTAATCAAATCAATCCCATGTAACTATTGCAATCCAATCTTTTGATTGAGGCTTAGCCTCCTCAACCTGAGAGGGCTCTCTCAAAGGGTTAATGATTTTTGATAAAAATATAGATGGCTAACTCTATGTGGGGTAATAATCAGATAGATGATAAATGTAGGTTGAAAATCACATCAGAAAGTATGCACTGGGCTTATGGAGTCAAAATAGTTTCAGTAAACCAATAAATATACTTAACATGGAAGTTGAGGCATATCAGAGTTCTAGTCAAGAGATACACATGTGAAACTGTAAAAAACACAGTCAGTTTATCTATATAGGAATTCAGAGCATCAAAGATGAATTCTGAGTAACATAGAAAAACACCACTGCAATAGGATAATATAAAGATTCAATTAGAACAAGAACACACTAGAACTCCTTCTAAATCTCAAGTTGAATAAGTAGAAATCTCTGTATTAGCTGAAAACCAGTCAATTACAATAAGCACAGTCTTTTGCTAAAAATGTCCAACCCTGGTACATTCAACTTCTTGGTCCTTTATAGACCATTTACAACATGAAATAATCTGATCTTGTGCTAGATACATCGAATTCCTTATTCTTGACACCTTGCATAACCATATGACATGGTATTTATTACAAAAAGACAACTAATCTACTAAACAATCCTATTACAAATAGGATTGAAACTCCTTATCTCTATCCATAACAACCTTATCTAAACTAAATTACATCATTTTCCAAGTGTATTCACACATGGTCGAATCTAGATGATAGGCTTCAAATCTTTATGACCATAATGTTGACCTCCATCAAAGTAGGAAATAGTCCCTTGTTTTCTAGGAATAGGGTCCTTTGCACTCTTGGAACATTCTGATCACCATGAACTTCATTATTTCGAGCTCCTTAGTTATTAGAAATTGAATTAACACATGCCAAACCTCCTCCTTAAGCTCCATCTATCCAAACCATCTCCAAACTGTTCAAATGGGCTGTAATACACTGCACTACGAAAGCAACATAGTTTTGTAGCGCCTTTCGTAGTCCTGCTCTTTTACCATTTTTTCTTCAAAATATTGACCTCTTTCCTCCAAAACTAAATTAATTATCTTTAAATACATCCTCCTCAGCATTTTTAGTTCCTGATTGATGTTTTTACCCCTCAAAATTTGATGAAAAAGGGCAAGAAAAGCTTCTACATCAGTTTCGTAACGCTTTTCTCCCTTTTTACACTGTCTGCGCTACGAAACTGCTGAGTGAGCAGTTTTGTTCAAAATTTTCCAAAATGAAAATTGTAAATGTACCAAAACTCAAAATAAAACTGATTCCATCATATCAAAAAGCCATATGAACTGAAAACACAGTGATTTCAGCCTTCATGAGGTCCTTTCTTCATTTTCACTTAATTTAGCTTTTGACTTTTTAATTATTGTCATTTTAACACCTTTGTTCTTTAACTCATCCTGAGTAAATTTCAGCTGCTGCTCCAAGTCCTCTACTTGATCTTTAAGTCTCCTGTTATTAGCTCTCAAGTGATTATTTATTACTCTAACAAATTTGGCTTCCTTTATCGATGGGACTGTCCATGTGAAAAACTATTCTTGTTGTGCAACCAGCTCCAAAAATAGAAGAAAAGAGATATCAACGCCTTAGAAATAAGCCACTTCAAGGGGGAAACCTCCAATACATTACATGAATGAACAATTATTGGATGATACAAATGACAAAACCTCCTTTCTATATATAGGAGTCCATGGGGCCACAATATAATCCTAGTGGGGCCACAATGTAATCCTAGCGGACCTAACAATAATAATGTAAGGGCACGATAATAACAATATGGGGGTTACAGGGGTACAATAATAACAATAAGGGGGGCTACACTAACATAATAAGGGGCTACACTATTAATATAGGGACTTAACATGCCCCTCTCCTTCAAACAAGTGTTGTCCTCAACGCTTGATTATTTCTTGATGCTTCTGTGTAAAATTCTCATCCTCCCATGTGAAATATTCTACAGGAAAGTTCTTCCACTTGATGAGATACTCTGAAATTGATCGATTTCTTAGCTGTCGAGTTCTTGTTTCCGTGACCGCTTCAAGTTCCAATATGATTTTTCCTTCCTCATCAAGTTCTGGCAATATTGTTTGAACTGGAACATTTTCACCTTCAACCTTCTTTAAGCATGAAACATGGAAAATTGGATGCACTCGCAAAGAAGTAGGAAGCTCCAATTTGTATGCCATAGTACCAATATTTTGCAACACCTTGTATGGACCATAGTACTTTGGTGATAATTTATTATCCTTCTTAACTTGCTTGAGGGACATTTGTTTGTATGGTTGTAGCCATAAAAATACCCAGTCTCCTACATCAAAACTTCTCTCACTGCGATGTTGATCTGCATATTGTTTCATTCGATTTTGTGCCAAATTTAGGTTATCCTTCAAGAGTTGGAGAACTTCTTCTTGATGCTCGATGTGATCTTCCACTGCTTGAACCTTAGGATTTTCTCTTAAAGATGATGTGATGGACGGTGGATGATATCCATAAAGTGCCATAAATGGGGTCATCTTTGCTGCAGTATGGAAGGAAGTTTTATACCACCATTCAGTGAGAGGTAACCACTGGACCCATTGTGTTTGTTTATCAGATACAAAACAACGAAGATATCCTTCCAAACATTTATTCACTATCTCAGTTTGACCATCGGATTGAGGATGATAAGATGAGCTATGAACTAATTGAGTACCCAAACAAGAAAATAACTTCGTCCAAAAATTTCCAGTAAAAATGGGATCTTTGTCGCTCACAATAACCTTTGGGTTTCCATGTAGCTTTTGAATTGTTTCCATAAATGTAGTAGCAGCTGTAATTGCTTTAAATGGATGAGATAATGCACAAAATTGTGCATACTTGGTAATTCTATCAACTACCACCATGATGACACTCTTTCCTTTGGACTTACATAAACCTGTGATAAAATCCATTGAAATATCCTCCCAATGTTTACTTGGAATGGATAAAGGTTGTAGAAGAACCAGGGTCTTAATTGTCTCAAATTTATTTTGTTGGCAAACCAAAAATTTTGCCACAAACTTTTGAATATCAGATTTAAGACCATCCCAAAAAAATTCTTTCTTCACCCTATGGTAAGTTTTTAAAAATCCTGAGTGTCCTCCTAAAGGAGAAGTGTGCAATTCCAAAATAATCTTTTGGTTTAGTTGGGAGTTGTTACAAAGATATAAGTGATCTTTGTACCATAAGGAATCATTTTTCCAAATAAATGTATCAGATGTACTAGGATCTTGCTGCAACTTTTGAATGAGTGTCCACACTTCTTCGTCTTTCTTCCATTCATCCCTTGCTTCGGTTATCCAATCTGGTTGGATAATAGAAATGGCACAAAGCAATGCTTCCACCTCTTCATTCTTTCTTGAGAGTGCATCTGCAACAACATTTAGCTTCTCTTTTTTGTAGATTATTTCAAAGTCATAACCCAACATCTTTGTGACCCATTTTTGCTGCTCTTCTGAAGATAGTCTTTGTTCCAAAAAGTGTTTAAGACTCTCATGATCAGTTTTTACCTTGAAGTGTCTTCCCATTAGGTAAGTTCGCCATTTCTTTAGTGCATGTAGTATTGCTAACATTTCCTTCTCATAAATAGGTTTCTGTAAATACTTTCCTTTGATTGGACGACTTTCAAAAGCAATGGGTCTTCCTTCCTACATTAAAACGGCACCAATTCCATTTCCTGAGGCATCACATTCCACAATAAAGGTTTTTGTGAAGTCTGGCGTAGCTAAGACCGGTGCTAGGCACATTTCCTCTTTCAGATTTTCAAAGGCCTTAGTTGCTTTAGGAGTCTATGAAAATGCATCTTTCTTCAATAATGTTGTTAGAGGTGCTACTATTCTCCCATAATTCTTAACAAACTTGCGATAATACCCTGTTAGCCCGAGAAATCCTCGCAACTTCTTTATAGTTGTGGGGACTTTCCATTCCTTAATGGCTTTAATTTTGTTAGGGTCTACTTTAACACCCTCGTGAGATACAATATGACCCAGATATTCCACCTCTTGTACTCCAAAGAAACATTTGGATGATTTTGCATATAATTGTTTCTCCTGCAATAGTTTGAGCACCCTGTCAACATGTTGAACATGATCCTTCCAAGACCTATTGTAGATTAGTATATCATCAAAAAATACTAGCACAAATTTTCTAAGAAAGGGTTTGAAAATGGAATTCATCAACCCTTGAAATGTAGAAGATGCATTGGTAAGGCCAAAAGGCATGACCAAAAATTCATAATGACCCTCATGAGTTCAAAATGTTGTTTTTGGAATATCTTCAGTCTTCATTCTAATTTGATGATATCCTGAATGAAGATCCAACTTGGTAAAATAAATTTCTCCATGTAATTCATCCAATAATT
Source organism: Pinus albicaulis (assembly GCA_034641835.2). Lineage (NCBI taxonomy): Eukaryota > Viridiplantae > Streptophyta > Pinopsida > Pinales > Pinaceae > Pinus > Pinus albicaulis. Next base: position 1,105,880,642 of record CM076582.1, on the reverse strand, counting down.
CATCAATCACAAGAATGAGAAATTTATCTTTAATGGTGAGCTTATTGAGCTCCCTATAATCTAGACACATGTGCCATGATCCATCCTTCTTGTGCACGAATACTACTGGAGCAGAGAAGGAACTTTGACTAGGTTGAATTAAACCAGCCTCTAACATTTCTGCAATCATATGTTCAATTTCACTCTTTTGGACATAAGGATATCTATAAGGCCTGATGTTTGGAGGAACACTTCCTGGAATCAAATGAATAGCATGATCATGATCACGAATAGGTGGGAGTCCTTTGAGAGTTTCAAACACCTTGGAATGATTGTCCAAGACATTTTGGAGATCTATAGAAATAGATGATTTTGATGTTGAAACTTCTTGTGAGCATAATTGTGCAATTACGCCTCGTTGTTCTTTCTTTAGAAGCTTTGTCATGACATTAGAGCTTATTATCTTTCCCAGCTTCCCTGCGATACCTCGTAATTCGATTTCCTTTCCTCCTGAAAAAAATTTCCATAAAAGTTCTTGAAAATTAAAAGCTACTGTCCCCAGAGATTGTAACCATTGTACTCCTAGTACAACATTAGCACCTCCCATAGGAATGGAAAGCATTGGACTATTCAATACATATTCCCCCATGGTTAGCTTGATATTATGGCATTTTCAAGAGCAATTTATAGTTCCTCCATTTGCAACCATCACTTGACATTCTGGTATTGGGTATAGGAAAAAATTCAATTCCTTGGCTACCTTACAATGAATAAAATTATGGGTACTACCTGAATCAATCAACACTATTACCTTTTTCTTCTTGATATGTCCTTCTATCTTGAGAGTTTAAGGAGTGGTAATTCCTGCCAATGCATTACACAATATGGTCGGACTCATTTCTTCCTCTTCTAGGGTTGGTTTGTGGTGTATATCCTCTTCTTGTTCATTTTCTTCTTCCTCTTCACAATCTATGTAAAATAATTTCTTCTCAGCACACTTATGACCTTTAGTGTATTTGCTATCACAATTGTATAAAAGCCCTTTTTCTCTTTTTTCTTCCAATTGTTGTGGTGTCAACCTTGTAGGTTGTGGAAATCTAGGAGTAGCAACACTTCCCTCTTTATAGAAGTGAGTGGTAGGCTTCCTTGTCGCCATAATTTTACATTCAATTTTTCTTGCCAACCTGAATGCCTTCTCCAATGAATCAGGTTCCAAAATCTGAACTTCATATTGGATGTTATCCTTTAAAGTACCTATGAAGAGATCAATCCTGTGTTCCTCTGGAATATCAGTTACCCTTATATTCAATTTTTGGAAGTCCTCAATATGCTCCCCCATTAAACCCTTTTGTTTGAGATTTATCAATTGGCTAAAGAAGGTGTTGCTCTTTGTATCCTCATAATGTGCTATCATTTCCTCTGTAAAAATTGACCAACTGACAATTTTTTACGGGAGCAAAGCCATCGATACCATAAAAATGTATTTTGTTCTAAATGTAAAGTTGCAATGCATACCTTTTGTGTGTTTTGCACATTATTGAGATCAAAATATTGCTCCATATGTAGTATCCATGTTATGGGATCCTTGCCATCAAAATTCCTCATATCCATCTTTGGAATATGGTGGTTTTTCCGTCCAACATTAGAGTTTATGAAATCATGATTAACATCTATTTTTTTCTCATCATGAGTTTCCTCTACTATCTTTTCGCCATTAGGAAACATTTCTTGTATCAACTTTGCCAAACCTTCGAGGTCTACTTTTATGTTTTCCATTTTTTCATCGATCTTAGCTTCCATGCCATCCATCTTAGCTTCCATGCCCACTTCCATGCCTTCCATCTTAGCTTCCAAACCATTCATCTTAGCTTCCACGCCTTTCTTCAAACCATCCATCTTAGTTTCCACGCCTTTCTTCAAAACTTTCATTTCATTTTTTGTTGCTCTTTGCGATAGCGAAATTTGGTGCACTTGCTCTTGTAATTTTGATATCTCATGTTGTGTTTCTTCGTCTTCATGAGTCATAGTAGAGCCTTCTGAAGGCTTAATGGGTGTTGAACTATTTTTAGGGGCCATTTTAGAACCCAATACTGATATATATTCTTCAATATTCCCTTGGAATAAATTCCAACTCATTTTTTTCAAACGAGACTTATGTAATTCGAAAAAAGATACACACATTTTTCTTGCTTTTGAGGAGTACGATATTGAAACTGAATTATCTCTATGATTTAAGATCTTAAATATCTAAAATTTGGTACTGAGGTAGCCCTCTGAATCCTCTTTCGAATGCCACAAGTCTGACCTGATTTGGATTCTTGAAGACAAATTTGTGCCCAATCTCCTACGATGACCTAATTATGGACTGGTTCAGTAGAGAAATCTTGTATGACTTGCCACGTGTCACTGATTCCTCCTTTAGTTCTGAAATTGATAGATAGGAAACTAAATTCCATGTGCTTGCATCCACTTTTTACATAATTCCAATCCAATGCTCAGAGAGAGAGTTATGAAGATTTTCCCACAATCACCTCTTTGAGATGAAATTCGGGAGCCTGAAAAAGTCCTAACTTCCACAGACCATATCTCCGAAAATATTGTGAACCAAGATCTGAATTTTTGTGACAATGTTCCTCAAGAGTTCAGCTTCGTGCTCTAAAAATTTCATATTCTGAGCCTTCGTAGAAAAACATTTATAGCGAAAATTCTGCGATGCCCTGCTTAGGTTAAATTGAGGAGCCTGCAAAAAGACCTAACTTCCACAGATCATATCTCCAAAAATATTAAGAACCAAACTCTGAAATTTTGCGAAGATGTTCCTCAGGATTTCGGCTTCGTACTCTAAAAATTTCAGCTTCTGAACCTTCGTAGAAAAAACGTTATAGCGAAAATTCCACGATGACCTGTTTGGAGTAGCGAAACCCTAGAATCCAAAGCTCTGATACCAAATGTTGTGAAACCAGCTCCAAAAATAGAAGAAAAGATATATCAACGCCTTAGAAATAAGAAACTTTGAGGGGGAAACCTCCAATACATTACATGAATGAACAATTCTTGGATGATACAAATGACAAAACCTCCTTTCTATATATAGGAGTCCATGGGGCCACAATGTAATCCTAGTGCGGCCACAATGTAATCCTAGCTGACCTAACAATAACAATGTAAGGGCACAATAATAACAATATTGGGGTTAGAGGGGGCTACAATAATAACAATAAGGGGGCTACACTAATAACAATAAGGGGCTAAACTAGTAATATAGGGACCTAACAGTTCTGCACTGCTTGGAGTTTCAGAAATAGAACCAGTTTTACCTTCCCACAGTGCCTTCATTATTTTGAACTCTGCTTTCTCAATACTATGCTTTCTAGCCCTCTTTCTCATCACAGAAATTTCTTGGTTTTCCAACCTCAATTTCTCCTCAAGATATTGAAACTCTGTCATTTCTTCTTTCCCCTTATTTGTTCTGCTGGATGCATGGTTTACTATAGGTGATGAGAGATCAACCACTTCTTCAGGGGCTTTAGCTGTCTCAATAGGTTCTTGAACTTCTTTGCTGCCTTCCTTGAATTTCTTAGCATGCCTAGTTATAGGTTTTCTTTCTTGAAAGATGAAGGTTGCATTTTCATCCTCAAACTCAAGCTTCTTTGTAGACTTAGTCTTCTTCTGTTTATGCTCATTTTCCCGAATGAACTTAGCTTGAACAATGGGTGTCTCCTCTATGTCAGTAGCATGCAGGATGTCATCTAAGTTTCCCTTTATCATTGGGCCATCCTTTGTAGCTGTAGAAATGGTTTTTCCTTTTAATGTCACCGCTTGGCTTCTTGTTACTCTTTTGATTTCCTGCTTGCTGACATCTTGTTTCTGTTTTGCCTCTTTGAAAATCTTTGACCTCTGTTTTGCAGGTGATGGAGTTGGTGTATCAAGCACTTGTTTCTTCTCTGTCCTTTTCTCAACTTGTTTCCTTGGCTTCAGTTTTGAAAATTCCTTTGGTTTTGCAACCACGGGTTGACTAGACTCTGCTACTGGTGGTGATGGAGTTCCTTTAGTTTTAGGGTTTCTAGCAGGAGTTAGGGTTTCCAACTCAAAACCATTTATAAATAAAAAGGATGACCAATCCCTGCCTATCTTCTAAAGCTCATTCAAAATCAATAACTTCATCAAACCATGATGAAACAAAAATGTTTCACAACCTTCAGATTTGTCTTGTACTTTATCAGCCATTTTTGCAAGACTCCTATGCAAATAAAAAGGAAAATCGAGTGAAATCTTACCAGTGAAATGAAGAAGCAACTTGAAATTATATGTGTAAACCTTATGATATCTACCTTCACATGTAAAATATCTCTGAATGTTGAGCAGTAGCTTTGCATAAGTTTCTTTGATGAAACTTCTAGGGATAGCATTATTGAGGTCCATATCTACGTACTCAGGTTTCATGAACTCTTTGCATGGTTCCATATCAAATTTGAAACCTTTAAACCAAATTTCTTGACCTCTTGGTATCTCTATCACAACAGCAATAATCTCTGGTGAAATTGAGGCACTTAGCATCCCAACCTTGGTAGATGTTCCATTGAAGTTCAAGGCAAATTATTTGGAAACCTATGTATGGAAACCCTGCAACTTTTCACAAAACTGAAGACAACCTACACTTTTGAACGCCTCCATCACTGTTGGGTCTTCAATTATGGCCTTCATATCTTCAGGCTCATATCTCAAGTAGTGTCCCCCTCTGTGGACTTTCTTTTCCTCTACCATGCTTCACAAAAAACCTGTCAGCCTCGCTTGATAAATTGAATCAACCTCGCTTGAATATGTGAAACAACGGCCTCGCTTGATTATTTTATATCAGCCTCGCTTGATTAAGATGTAGAAAACCTTTGTATAGAACAACCACAGGTTTGGCTTGACACTTCAGAGCTTAGACACTTGAATGGAGGCAAAGGAAACGAGAATGACTAATTAGGCAAGATTTTGAATTTAAAATGTCATCTCATAACTGAATGATGCCTCATTCATACCTTTTGATGACAATGATGACTGCAACGTGGGTTAGTACACTGAATCTCATCATTAACTTACTCATCATACCACTAACCTACCATTTCCCAATGGATTTTGACATATTTCAGTTCAAATGACAAGATAGTTTAGAAACCGCGCTTTCGTAGTGCCGGTAGTGTATTTTTCCCTATTTGCGCTATGAAATTATTAGCACTTTGGTAGTGCAAATCAACTTTTTTGAACTAGTGGCGCTACGAAAACGAGGTTTCTTGGCTAATTTCACAGTTTTGACATAAAACTTTAGGAAATGACCCACAAATGGAAATTATGGATATTTGACAATGAATGGACCTTAAAAAATACTTTATTTGAACTTAAGGATGGGCTTTGAACTTATGAAAATCTAACCTACCCTTGATCAAATCCTAAATTGACTTCTAAACCTAAATTTGAACCATGACCAAAAAAAACTTGACACAATGATGTTTTGAAAAGAATTTTTTTTTTTTTTTTTGGGTGATAACAGAATGCATGTTTTCTATTTGTTTGTTTATGTATCTTAATGTCTTGATTTCAACTATTTCAATTATTTCATATTCTCATCATCAATCCAACCTTTCCATACTTTTAGCTAATTGAAGCTTCCTCAAGAAAGTGATTCCTTTGAACTTATGGTTATCTTCTCGCACTGTTACCGAACATGAGAACATCTTGACTTCATTGAGTTTCCTATCATTGAGCTTCCCTCAATATTTTCCATATAGTTGAATTTGCTTCAACTCATCATGAATTCCTGCAACATTCTTCCAGGTAGAAAAACAATAATAATTAAAAATAAAAATATTAACATTAGACTTACCTCATCATGAAAACTTTCTCATATCCATCTCCAATCGAATCTTCATTCTTGCATAAGGGTTCCCAAGGATCAAAATTTATTACCAAGCTACCATTTGATTTTAATGTTGATTCGAGAAATTTTTAACATTTCATCCATTCTAGACTAAGCCAAATTCATCATTTTAGGCATCAAACAAAAGATTCATCATGCGGAATTCAAGACCAACCATTTCTTACAGGGCATGTATATGAATCCTATCCAAAATTGATTTAAACATGCATTCAATATTTCATATAATCATCTAGATATGTGTCCTTAACCATCTGTCCTACATCAAATGAGCCTGTAACTTGACTAAATGCATTCCTTCATCCTTCAAGAGTATTATTTCCATACTATATGTAATGTATACTAATATTGTCATAATGCTTCTTCCAAGAGTCTTCCAAAATGATGACTCTTATAGGATCAAGATGATCCACTTTAGGCGCAAAATGATTGCTTCTAACATAATGTTAGACATTGTATGGATGAACACTTATGCATGATAGTCCTCAAGACTTATTATTCTTGACTAGATGATTTTTACAAAGAAACTCAATCAAGTATATTCTATATATAATACATGTTTCTTTCTATGATGCCATACAAAAAAAAATATTTTAATGCAATGATTCATGCATACTCCTTTAGAATTAGTTTCTTCTGGGTCCTTACCATTCCCCCCTTCCATCATGCTTTGATTTTACCTTTCTTCCTCCTTATTTTTCTTTCTTTATGTACCTAAAACTTTTGGTGCAACCAAGCAGAATATACAAAGACATAGACATGGTGACGATCTAGGGTTTTGTTGGATTTATTTGAGAATGTAATCCTAGGGTTCTTAGAAAAAACCCTACATTCCTTGAATTCTCCTTTGAAACGTGAACACTAAGGTTTTTTTGTCATACCTTAAACTTGATCTAATTCCACCATCACTCGATTTTACCATAAGCCCTTAGATATTCCTTGCGAACCTTAAAATTTAGTAGCTAGGGTTTCTATGAGGGAACAATCAGATTAGGGTTAGGGTTACTTACTTAGCAAGGTTTTATAATTCAAATATCCTCTAGTATTTTAAATCCCTAGATGCCAAAACCTTTCGAACCCTAGATTCTAGTCTTGAAAAATAATAATTACTAAACAAACCCTTTATAACTTGAAATGCACATAAAGAAATTTTTTACAAGTTCCCAAATGGGTCTTTTACAATGACATATACCCTTTGACTCGTGAAAAACCTAGGATACCTAATGAAAAATAACTTGAGCATGAAATCCATCCTCCAAAAATAATTGCTTTTTATTCTTTACATTATTTTCATTTCTCCTTGTTACATAATAATTACATCATGACATGAGTCAAATGACAATTATGAAGACTAAAACTAGTTACAAATTCCAACAAGGGATAATGTAGTTGTGATCTTATGGTGTTTCCCATCTCTTACATGTTCAATTTCTATTTAGTTAATATCTCCAATAGAAATACTACAAGTATTAAAATCATTTATAATTTTATATTATGCAACAAAGAACCTTTGTATCTAATACATTTAAGCTTTGTGAACTTTCTTGCGCTAGGAACAAATTTAATTTGTATATTCCAGTACCTAATATTTCAAGGGATTCTCATTGGTTTTCTCATGTAATATTATATTCTTGGCCACCTTGATTGTAGAAGAATTGTCAACCATAAGAAGAGTACAATTCAAATGTTTCTCCTTCACTTCACTTCATCATAAGTCAAGGTAGGCACATTTCATGGTAGTGGTGCCTCCTTTAAGAGGATCAAATTTCTATAAAGTGAGGCTTAATGGCATTTGTTTGGTAGAATTTGTTTGATATTAATCAATAGTGCTTCATCTCTATCTTTTCTTTACTTCTTTCCTTTCTATCTATACTATATGCAATATAGGTTATTGCAATATATTTATTTCACTACTTCCAAGAATTTTTATGAAAGGAAAATAAAATGTTTTCCTTATTTCACTACTTCAAGGAATGTTTACGACAAAAAAATAAAATGTTTTCTTTCGTTGAAGATATATTTTAGAAATATTGGTAAGGTCTGAAAAGAAGGTAGGATATTATTTGTTTAAATAATTGAAATAACTTAATGTGAGACTGATTATATGTTTATATAATCAAAAAATCTTTTCTTTTGTTGAAATATATAGTCTAGGGACACGACGATAGTGATCCTAATTGGTTTTATGATTATGAGTTGTCCATTTCTCTTGAACCAGTCGTAATATTAAATAAGCTCGTGGTTAGAACGAACAAATAACTTGTTCGTTTGATTCGCATTAGAAATAAAAATCCTAAGATTAAAGAGAGGATCAACACATTCAACCAACATCTTTAGAGATATCAGATAATAACCATATTTTAAAGAGAATTTTTTTATGTCATAAGTTCAATTATAAATGTTTGTTTTTTAACTTTTACATAATCTAATCGAAGAAAAAAAAAACATTTTCTTCTTATATAGGATTTTTTGGTAGAGATCACACCACAACATTCATACACCATGAGCCAACTTTCAATGATAGAGAGTTTCATACATGAGGATCTTGTACCAAAAGAGGAGCACAAGGTAGCCATTCAAACAATGTCAACTAGTGCATGGGGTAAATAAAACTCTAATGCACTCTAGTATTTTTAAATATTTATTTATTCATGCAATTAAATTTAATATTTGGTTAAATTTAATCTGAGTTTGCCTCATTGGTCTCATGAATATGTGTAGGACAACTAGTTTCAATTTAGATATTGAAGTGGAATAACTATCGGAAGTAAATATCTCAAAATGGTAACATTACATTTAACATTCATTTTTTCGTTATTGTCACTGGGAATTTGTTTTATTACCAAATATTGAAAATATGTCCATTTATTCACTTTGTCATTACATTAACTTGAACCTATTCCCTTATTTCATATACTCTATTACATAGCTAAGATGTAAATATGAAAAAAATGTCAATAAATAGGTATAACAGACAAATTTATATCCCCCCTCAAGGGATCATTGGATAAAGATAAAGGGGGCCCTGGATTTGTTGGAAAATACATTAGGGAAACCTTATTAACTCACCTGTCCTTTTTTTGACATTATTTGTGACATTAAATTCTTCTTTTCCTTATGATTATGTTCTTATCATCAAATTAATTCTAAAAGAAAAACAATGAAGATCACCTAAAAACAATATATAGGCTCCAAGTCAGGGAAAAACCCCTCAAAGGGGAAAACCCATTAGAACTTATCTTCTTATAGAATCAATTTCAAAGGAGAATTTCAAGACCAAATCCTAGACAAGGGCTCCCACCAAAAACCAAGCCATCTATCCACCCTTTCTTCTGCAAAACAAGACAAGGCTCTTCCAAGGATAGCGAAGTAACATCTTCCAACCTTTTGTCCTTTACCCAACCAGTTTACAAATTTATTTGCAATTTCGGACCCAAGAAACCCTAGGGCACTCGAATATGTGGTCAAAAAGGGACATATTTCAAACCTTCAATTTCTTCTAAATATTCTTCATTCCTTCGCTAACCTTCTCCTTCTTATCTAGGATTTTTCACACTTATTCTTAATTGCAGATCAAACCGAAACTTGATGCTTGATATCTGTCCAAGGAGGTTGAAGTTCCTCATTTATATATCCTTCCAAGTGGCTCTTTAAGCCCACTCTAGGCCAAATTTACCTAACTCGATGAATTTTTTTTAGAGCCCTATAGATACTACCAAATACAAAATAAATTATCTTTTTCTTTATACAAGTGCCCACAAGGGTATTTTACAAAGTGAAAAGGACTCTTGACTCGTGAAAAGCAATAGGATAATTAAATCGTTGCTTGAACTAATGAAAAAATTAATTGAGCATGAAACCCATGCTCCAAAAATAATTTTCTTTTTAATTCTTTACATCATTTTATTTCTCCGAATAATATTTACATCATTACACGAGTCAAATGAAAATTATGAATACCAAAACTAGTTACATTCTTCAACACTCCCTCTTAACTAGAGAGGTATTCATAATTGTCCAATTGGTACAAGGGCAATACTCCCTTTGAAAAGTTATCATAAGAAGAGTTGGATTGATAAGCCAAATGTAAGCATCAAAATTATGATCAATAGTCATTGTCTTTGAGGCCTAGCTAGAGAAGATCTACATCATTCAAGAACATTATGCTATGAGGTTTTACATGTGATACCACATTATCTCTATAAGGCACATACCACATCCGGATGTCCACAAAGTATGTCCTTTTATGACTATTATCATCTTGGATTCTTGGCCCTAAACCCTCAAAGAATATCAGTCCTCTTTGCCCACTTTTATCATGGGTACCTGTCACGTCCTCAAACACTGTCAGTTCCTTTCATTTCTTTGATGTTATATCCTCAAGGAAACTACAATTTCTTATCCAATCCTCTACCATTCTCTCTCCAGGGCCTTCACTTAGATTTACGACTGTTAGTCCTAGTCAAGTGATTGACATATGAAGTAGAGAATGCACATGTGATGTCCAACATCACTCCCTCTAAACCATAGAGGATATCCCTATTCTCCTTTTTAACTTGAGAATAGATCATTGCTACTATTCAAGGAGACTCCTTTACTCCCCCTCAAATCTAGAGGTGATTCCTAAATTCATTTATAATTCTATTGAACCTTCCCAAACTTCAAGCTAGCCATAGCTTCCTTACGAAAGTGATCTTCCTTCTAGACCTTTAGGTTATCTTTTCACATTACTACCTTCCAATCCCAAGATGAGCACATATTGATATTAAGGGATGCTAGGTACTAGATTTTGATATTTCCCTCAATATCCACACAATTGAACTTGTTTAAATTGTCATCATGTACCCCTGAAACATCTTTCTAGGTAGCATAACAACATGTTAACGAGATAACCAATAATAGATATCAACATCAGACTTACCTCACCATGACTACCTTTTCAAAACATCAACATCCTCATGGTCCATCTTCATATTAGTCTACCTTTATGCATCAGAGTGCTCAGGGATCCAACTTAATTACCAAGTTACCATTTTTCCTTCAATGAACTTTGATAGCAATAGTTATCTTAGGGTATTTATAGTTCCCTACTTCCATAATGCTCATCAAAACACATGATATTCTTTTCTTAGTCATCCTTGTCATTTTGCTTCCTTCTGCAATATTCATTGACAAGTACCACCAATAAAAATATATAAGTACAAGAGCATGATTATAATTTTGAAAGTCTAGGGATACCATGGTATCTTAGAGGGAAAATTCCCAGGGTTTTTAGATCCAAACCCTAAGTTACTTGATATTTCCCTTTGAAACATTGACCTTAGGGGTTTAACAAAATTTCCATCCAATTCCACCCTGATTAAGGTTTTCCATACACCCTAAACTACCTACAAATCCTTGAAACCAAAAGCTAGGATTTAAACATATTAGGGTTAGGGTTTCTTTATTGACAAGGGTTTTCTTACTTCAAGCATAATATAGGGTTTATAATCTCTAGATTCAAAATATGAAGTCTACAAACCCTATGATAATAGAAAAACCTAAGACATGTAAAATCATACCTTTCATCTAGTTATGCATAAAACAAATGCACATACCTTATTCAACTATGATCACTTGAGGTTGTTGCAAAACCATCTCCTTGGTTTAATTGTCCGAGGTATTTCCACTTCCATGGTTGCCACAATCTTCCTGTTGATGCCAAATCCAAAATTTGACTTCCAATGATATTTTGAATGCCAAGAAAGATTATTCTTTCAAGAGATTACTTTATGCTCTTTTACTAAGTTAGGTTATATTGTAGGTGCTGCTAGAGGTTTAATTCACAATCCAAGGTGTAGATACTTCCTAGATCAATATGAGTACAACCTTCAAGATGTTTTCCACAAGGTGACTAACAGATGTTTTGATTGCTACTATCCTTTCTCACCCAAGATCCTAGGAAATTATTCTAATTTTTGTCTTTGGAATAATCATTTTAAATGCTTCATGACTTCTCTCTAAATGAACTTTTGGAATGGCCCTTATACTAGGTATTCTCAATTACCACAAAATGACTTTGTAAAGAGCTCTAGAACTCTTCCAAAAGGATTTGGATTTGATCCTTCTTCAAAGTGTCACGATTTGTTGGAGTGAAAGGTAACCTTTAGCCTTGGAAATGACTTATTTAGGTCTCTATATTTATAAATATGATTTTGGCCTTTTAGCGTGGTTGTAGCTTCATATCAAACCTTTCAAATAGGCATAATATGTCTTTATGTATTTCGGTCTTGGTCCCTTTACAAGTAGTTTTCATGCTAACTGATAGGACTACTTCTAGTCCACTAAAGACACCTCAAATTTGTAATTTAGTGATCCTTATAATATTTCATAGAACTATATACTTTTCAAATCTCTAAGATAGTTTGAAGCCCTTATACAATGCCCAGTCCTTATATCTTCTTCACAAGATTTTCAACTCTTATTAGAACCCCGAAAGATGCCTGAAATATTGCTTCTCGATTCTCTTTTTCTCCTCGGCCTTCTAGTCTAGGTCTGTGGCCATGATCATAGAGATTATTACTTATAAACAAGCCCAAAATTATATTCCTTAGTTTGGTACTGCTTCTATATGGTTCGGTCCTCAAGGTGATAGTGAAAACTAATATCAGAATAAAATTTGGTTTGATAGAAATATCAGGAAGGAACCATTACATCATGATCATGCCCTTCTACTTAAGAAATGGTTATATAGGTAAGGAAAAACTATTTTATTTGAGATATCTTCTTCGTCAATATTTTTTGGTGTTTGGAAAAGTTCTAATTTTGGGGTAGTTCTGGAGTACTTGTTTGATCCTATGTAGTTTTTAGTCCTTCACCTACAAGGAAGTGCACCAAGACATATGGTAGAACCTAATTCTAAACATTAGGAACTAATGAATGCATTGTGCAACAAGGATATGGAAATTAATTATTCTAAATTAAGAAATCACATTGAAATATGGAATTTGGAATAAAATATCCCATTTAGATGGTCATAATAAATATCTTCTATTGGAAATTATTTCATGGAAACATCCCAGTAATTGAAAATTTCTGCAAAAGGGGCATTCATGGTCCTTCAAGGTGTGTTTTTTATGTTTCTCATCTAGTGTATCTTCTGCTCACCTTATTTTGGAATGTGATTCACAAGGTTGGCTTGGAACTATATATTGCAAGGATTTGGTCATAAATTTACTGGCCATCATCTAGGTCACATATTTTTTACAACTAGAAAAATATCTATATGGGGAATTTTCAAAACACGGATTTTTAAAAAAATTATGGCTATCCCTGGCAATTTTTTTTTCTATAAGGTCTAGTTGGCATGAAATCAATGACATCTTCCATAATGAGAAGGTGTCCCCTAAATTTTTTGTTAGAAAAGAAATATCATTATTAGTAGAACACCTTAACTTTAGTTAGATTAACAAGATTTATACACATTATTTCCTACTCAGCAATATTAGTATCTTTTGAACAATTTAAGCATTTGTCAGTGGACACCCACCTCTTGATCAATGAGGAAAAATGACTTATCTTCATGATGAAATCTGTTATGCACATATTTATTGGTGCACTTCAATATTCTCCATATCCATCTTATGAGAACATTATTGTTATTGTGGTTGCACCAACCATTTCTTCATTGACATATGTAAGGTTTTGTTTACTTAGTCGTTGACTTTCAACAAATTTTTCATTGCTATATTAATGACAGTGTGGTATGGACTAGTTACTATAGAACTATACCTTGCTTCTCTTGGTCATCATATTGTTGAGGATGTGATTGCATTGAAGTGATCTGACATGTTTTGCATGTAGAATGTTTTGGGCTATGTGATTCATCAAAGGGAATACAATATTTAGAGTGATGTGATATGTTGTGCAACTGTAAAGTAATAGTCCACATAATATGTCACAAGTGAAATATTTTCCTTGTAACACATTGGGATTAAAAAAACATTTGGTTCATATAATATTTTGTGAGAAAGGAAACATTCCAACAATGCAATGAGGATGGAGGTGCACAAAATTTCACTTCAAAGTTTCCCTTTGTCGTGAATAATGAAAAGTTGAAGTGATGCATTTTTTTACAACATAGGAAGTTTGGAAGGAAGCCATGTGATGCACCCTAAAAGTGTTGAGGTAAATATGCATGAAAGAAAATTTAAACATGATACAATGCATGGAATGATAGCTCATATATTATGTAAAAAGAGAGGTAATGCTAAATTTTATAAACTAAGAACGAAGTTAGAGCATATAATAAATTTCATATAAATAAAAATATTAGCAAAAAGTTTCAAATGGCATAAAATTTCAAATATCATAAAATCTTATTTTCCTATAGCATTTGAAGTATTGAGAATCTATCCACTAGCCAAGACACCTAACTATCTTCCAGCACATGTCCTTATAAATAACTTTGTTATGCTTGGCTTGCAAAAATTGACACCAGTGATCAACTAATATCCTTCTCTTTTCCAAAGCAATGTCTTTGATGAATGTTCTATCACACTCCTTATAATAGCAGTCTCCAGTGATTGTCAATTCAAAAAGGTAAGCTACCAAAACATCCATAAATTCTATTTCAATCATTACTAATACAATGAAAATGATGCTAGTAGTGAAGGATATGAATTCCCTGGAGGAGATGTAAAGTTAACTCTATGAAGGGAAGCTTCACTGTAGTCAACCTCTCTTGGCACATAAGTCCTACTAATCTCATAAAAATAAGTCTTCTATAAAAACATGTTCTCTTATTCTCTAATGGTGTAGATATTGAAGCCCTAGATTTACCACACAATCCCATTTATCACTAGAAATGGATTGGAAGGAGGTAGAGAATTACTCCGATACACACATGCATAAGGATATGATGCTTATAAATAATAAGAATCAACAAATGGTGGACGATGAGGCAATAATATGTGAGGTCGATATAATGGCTCTCTTTTCACCCTACATTATGAGTGCCTTGAAGAACAAGTCTCCCCACCCCACTATCTAATGGAGCACAAGAGTTCTGAGAAGGCATCGGTGAAACATATAGAGCCATCCATATAGAAATATAGGGTAGCCCCACTGACTCTGGCTGGATCTGAGAGTTCCCTAGATCAAATTATATATATATATATATATATATATATATATATATATATATATATATATATATATATATATATATATATATAATGCACAAGAACCCGTTGGATATTCGACGTTAAGTGGAAACCATCGAATATACGACTCCATGCCAACAGAACAAACCATTGGATATACGAAGGTGTACTGACAGAACAAAGCATCAACACCATAACATTCTAGTTGTGCAAAGTTATTATAATGTCGATTATCCAATGCTCAACCCTCTGACATCAAATTCCATACCGACAAAACAAACTGTTGGATCTCATTGGACTATACTAATACGACGTCAAATATCTGACATCAAAGCATCGATGGCTTAATTATCTCACAAATTCAATGATGAAACTTATAGGAAACGAACCCAAAAAATTCCCACAAGAAGCAAATTCTAATTTCATTGTTTTACTACTTGTATTCAACTCTATGCTACTTATTTGTTACATTTAATTTTCCATACAAAATTACATTATGCCATTCAGAATTCTATTAGAATCTTTTCCCTACAGCTTACTTAAGACATCTACACCCTCATGTGTCCAAGAAGAAATCAAATGATGAGAAATAGCAAGAGGTCCTGGGACAAACTTAGGAGCAAGCTCTCTGGGTTTAGCAATGAATTTTGACGAAAGGGTTGGGCCCTTTCCCACGCCACCACATATTTGGTGTACTCTAAAAGCAGATGTTCTTTGTGCTTTCTTGTACTCTGCAAATGTCAAAGCTTGTTTCACATCTTCCCTAGAGTGCCATTGTGCCATCAATAAAATGTCTCTACATGCCAAATTTGTCAAACATAAGGCATCATACACTTAATGTAACTTTAAGCCTTTTCCATCCACATTATGTGGTGAAAATCATTGAAACCACACTCGAAAAATCACAAAATAAATGAATTGAAATTTCATTGTTCTAATTGTTATATTTCTAAAATCTTTAAGATAGCTAAAAGATAACCACAATGTCCTGCACAATATACTTAAGCTCAAGCAAGTTAACCTTCAATAAAATTGTCTATCTTGGAAATTAATAAAAAAAAAAAATCTTATATAAGGGGTCAACCTGCAAGATGTTAAGGTATTGAGATCACTCTTACATTTGTTTAGAGTTTTAATAAACAGAGGTAACATTTTCAGAGGTCCACTTGGTTTGCTTTGTTTTGGTTTATCAACTTGGTTTACACAATCATCTTCATTTTACAATGCTAGATTTCTTGATCATAACTTAATTAGGCCTCATATTTTCACCCTCTGCTCACATTTGGAGATTATTTTTTATATCTTTAACTTTTAAAAAATGAACTTTTTAATTAGAATTCTTATTTTGCAATTATAGTTCTCATCAAATAAATAACTAACTATGTTTCACTATTATTAAAAATTCTATTGATATTACCATGTGAATATCAATATACCTTAAATGAAGATAACACTGAAATTGAGGGTAGAAATAACATTGACAATAATTCTATAGCTATTACCACATGAATATCAATATACCTTAAATGAAGATAACGCTAAAATTGAGGGTAGAAATGACATTGCCAATTGTACCAAAAATGATATCTATAACAAAAGAATCACATTTTATTAATAAAATACAAAATTATATATTTTTAAGGCTTCCATAAGCACATCCTTTGCCAAAGTACATATCAATATCCTCAAAGATAACATTTGATTCACACCATTCACTTCGCCACTACTTCAGCTTCCCCATAAATATAAAACAAAAAATACATGTGACGTCAAAATAGTTTTAGCACGAGATTGAAGCATCAGGATAACTCATAATGTCGTGTCTCAATTTCCCAAAACAAAGTTGCACTGTGAAGCTAAATTTTCATATGAAGAGATGGGCTAGTAGCCACTTATCAAAACAATCATCTATTCAAAGCTAAATTTGTGCCCATTTCAGTTTACATTATAAAATATTTAAAAAAATAAAAATAACAATATAATGTGAACATTCAAATTTGCCACTTGGCATAATGTAAACAACCAGATTTGCCAAATGGCCTCCTCTAAGTTGTACCAAGAATGATTAATATTTTTCTTTAAATGCCAAATAGTTTATTCAGTTGTGGAAATTCAAATAGTTTGGGCTCTCAAGAAAAGCAATAAGGTATCCTACTCCTTTCCACGTGATTAGGAGGGCAAAAATGAATGGGCTGCATGATCATACAAAACTACCATTATTGAATATAGATTAACCTAAATGAAAAAATGGGCATAACAAGAAAAGCACAAGGAATTACAATTCCGATATTATTTGTATATTGTAATTCACATTATTGATTATAGCTAGTTACACAATTTAGCTAACCAACCCACCTACACCCTCATTTGCCCAGGAAGAAATCAAATGATGAGCAATGGCAAAAGGTCCTGGAACAAACATAGGAGCAAGCTCTCCAGTTTCAACTTTGAAGTCTGATGCAAGGCCTTGACCCTTTTCCACACCACCACATATATGGTGCACTCTAAAAGCTGATGTTCTTTGTGCTTTCTTATACTCGGCGAATGTCAAAGCTTTCTTCACATCTTCCCTAGAATGCCATTGTGCATCTAAAACAATTTCCAAAGTGATAGTCAAAAATCTCTACTAGTATTAGACGTAAAATGTCTCCAAAAGACAAAATTTTCAAAGAACAAAATGCATCCCTGATATATCTTTATTATCTCTTAAACAAATTCAAAGATGAAACTTATAGGAAACGGACCCAGAAAATTCCCACAACAAGCAAATTCTAATTTCATTGTTTTATTACTTGTATTCAACTCTATGCTACTTATTTGTTACATTTAAATTTTCCATTCAAAATTACATTATGACATTCAGAATTCTATTAGAATCTTTTCCCTACAGCTTACTCAAGATATCTACACCCTCATGTGTCCAAGAAGAAATCAAATGATGAGCAATAGCAAGAGGTCTCGGGACAAACTTAAGAGCAAGCTCTCTAGGTTTAGCAATGAATTCTAACGAAAGGGTTGGGCCCTTTCCCACGCCACCACATATTTGGTGTACTCTAAAAGCAGATGTTCTTTGTGCTTTCTTGTACTCTACAAATGTCAAAGCTTGTTTCACATCTTTCCTAGAGTGCCATTGTGCATCTAAAAAAATCAAAAATTCAAGTCAAAAACTCTCTGCATGCCAAATTTGTCAAACAAAAGGCATCATACACTAATGTAACTTTAAGCCTTTTCCATCCACATTATGTGGCGAAAATCATTGAAACCGCACTCGAAAAAATCCCAAAATAAATGAATTGAAATTTCATTGTTCTAATTGTTATATTTCTAAAATATTTAAGATAGCTAAAAGATAACCACAATTTCCTGCATGGTATACTTAAGCTCAAGCAAGTTAACCTTCAATAAAATTGTCTATCTTGGAAATTAATAAAAAAAAAAATCTTATATAAGGGGGCAACCTGCAAGATGTTAAGGTATTGAGATCACTCTTACATTTGTTTAGAGTTTTAATAAACTGAGGTAACATTTTCAGAGGTCCACTTGGTTTGCTTTGTTTTGGTTTATCAACTTGGTTTACACAATCATCTTCATTTTAAAATGCTAGATTTCTTGATCTTAACTTAATTAGGCCTCATATTTTCACCCTTGCTCAGATTTGGAGATTATTTTTTATCTCTTTAACTTTTAAAAAATGAACTTTTTAATTAAAGTTCTTATTTTGCAATTATAGTTCTCATCAAATAAATAACTAACTATGTTTCAGTATTATTAAAAATTCTATTGATATTACCACGTGAATATCAATATACCTTAAATGAAGATAACGCGAAAATTGAGGGTAGAAATAACATTGACAATAAATCTATAGATATTACCACGTGAATATCAATATACCTTAAATGAAGATAACACTAAAATTGAGGGTAGAGATGACATTGCCAGTTGTACCAAAAATGATATCTATAACAAAAGAATCACATTTTATTAATAAAATACAAAATTATATATTTTTAAGACTTCCATACACACATCCATTGCCAAAGTACATATCAATATCCTCAAAGATAACATTTGATTCACACCATTCACTTCGCCACTACTTTAGCTTCCCCATAAATATAAAACAAAAATTAAATGTGACGTCAAAACAGTTTTAGCAAGAGATTGAAGCATCAGGATAACTCATAATGCCGTGTCTCAATTTCCCAAAACAAAGTTGCACTGTGAAGCTAAATTTTCATATGAAGAGATGGGCTAGTAGCCACTTATCAAAACAATCATCTATTCAAAGCTAAATTTGTGCCCATTTCAGTTTACACTACAAAATATTTATTAAAAAAAAATAACAATATGATGTGAACATTCAAATTTGCCACTTGGCATAATGTAAACAACCAGATTTTCCAGATGGCCTACTCTAAGTTGTACCAAGAATGATTAATATTTTTCTTTAAATGCCAAATATTTTATTCAGTTGTGGAAAGTCAAATAGTTTGGGTTCTCAAGAAAAGCAATAAGGTATCCTACTCCTTTCCTTGTGATTAGGAGGGCAGAAATGAATGGGCTGCATGATCATAACTACCATTATTGAATACAGATTAACCTAAATGAAAAAATGGGCATAACAAGAAAAGCACAAGGAATTACAATTCCGATATTATTTGTATATTGTAATTCACATTATTGATTATAGCTAGTTACATAATTTAGCTAACCAACCCACCTACACCCTCATTTGCCCAGGAAGAAATCAAATGATGAGCAATGGCAATAGCTAGTTACATAATTTAGCTAACCAACCCACCTACACCCTCATTTGCCCAGGAAGAAATCAAATGATGAGCAATGGCGAAAGGTCCTGGAACAAACATAGGAGCAAGCTCTCCAGTTTCAACATTGAAGTCTGATGCAAGGCCTTGACCCTTTTCCACACCACCACATATATGGTGCACTCTAAAAGCTGATGTTCTTTGTGCTTTCTTATACTCGGCGTATGTCAAAGCTTTCTTCACATCATCCCTAGAATGCCATTGTGCATCTAAAACAATTTCCAAGTGATAATCAAAAATCTCTACTAGTATTAGACGTAAAATGTCTCCAAAAGACAAAATTTTCAAAGAACAAAATGCATGCCCAATATATCTGAATTATCTCTTAAACAAATTCAATGATGAAACTTATAGGAAACGAACCCAAAAAATTCCCACAACAAGAAAGTTATTATTTCATTGTTTTATTACTTGTATTCAACTCTATGCTACTTATTTGTTACATTTAAATTTTCCATTCAAAATTACATTATGACATTCAGAATTCTATTAGAATCTTTTCCCTACAGCTTACTCAAGACATCTACACCCCCATTTGTCCAATAAGAAATCAAATGATGAGCAATAGCAAGAGGTCCCGGGACAAACTTAGGAGCAAGCTCTCTGGGTTTAGCAATGAATTCTGACGAAAGGGTTAGGCCCTTTCCCACGCCACCACATATTTGGTGTACTCTAAAAGCAGATGTTCTTTGTGCTTTCTTGTATTCTGCAAATGTCAAAGCTTGTTTCACATCTTCCCTAGAGTGCCATTGTGCATCTAAAAAAATCGAAAATTTAAGTCAAAAACTCTCTAGTAAAAGTGCCATCAATAAAATGTCTCTGCATGCCAAATTTGTCAAACAAAAGGCATCATACACTTAATGTAGCTTTAAGCCTTTTCCATCCACATTATGTGGTGAAAATCATTGAAACCACACTCGAAAAAATCCCAAAATAAATGAATTGAAATTTCATTGTTCTAATTGTTATATTTCTAAAATCTTTAAGATAGCTAAAAAGTAACCACAATTTCCTGCACAGTATACTTAAGCTCAAGCAAGTTAACTTTCAATAAAGTTGTCTATCTTGGAAATTAATTAAAAAAAAATCTTATATAAGGGGGCAACCTGCAAGATGTTAAGGTATTGAGATCACTCTTACATTTGTTTAGAGTTTTAATAAACTGAGGTAACATTTTCAGAGGTCCACTTGGTTTGCTTTGTTTTGGTTTATCAACTTGGTTTACACAATCATCTTCATTTTACAATGCTAGATTTCTTGATCTTAATTTAATTAGGCCTCATATTTTCACCCTCTGCTCAGACTTTGAAGTTTGTACCCTTCCAATATTACTATCCTCCATGAGTTTATATTCTTTAGCTCTAGCTTTTGACTTGAGTGACCTCATATATACAAACACTTGACTCTTCTATATCAACTATTCCATAATGATCCTACTTACAAAGTTGCCAATCTTCAGACTGGACATTCTTAGAGGTTTATTTGCCATTTGGTCCAATCTTGCACAAGCAAAGAAAAATCAACATCACATTATAAAAACTTTGTAGACTAGATGCATTTTACATGTGAAGTGATTATATATTACGAGTCAACTCATTTCCTCACATTTGAAAGAAAATACAAGTGTTTCTTCGATGAAGTTAGGTGTACATTTTGTCTGTACATAAATTTGTTAATCCATGCCCAATGGATTTATCCCTCCACGTTCACAAAGGCTGGAGTGATGGATTCAAAAAGAATGAAAGGAGAAATTATGTTGATGGCATGATTCATCATTAATTTCCTATATTCCCTCATTAAATATACCTGTAAATAAAACAATTAAACTAAAACTACCTGTGATGAAAAGGTGTTTGCTGTAAATACAAATAAGACATTGAGATGTAAGTTGATCGCATGTCCAAATTCTTCTTTGTCTAATGTGGCACTATGATAAGCACCGCTTTTGAGGGCTGATGTGATGATGAAGGGTCAGAGCCATAGGTGGGTGAATTTTCCTCTCTTATTCCAAAGATAATTGAACTTCCAAACTTCAAATTTTTAAGGATTGATCTTCTTTTTCTACTCCATCTTTTGACAGGCTAGGTGAGCTTGAGAATGTTGGAGGAATAACAACTTAAATGCAAGACCATCCATGAAATACTCAAGTATGAACATGTAATCTGTAAACTGTCACAAATATTCCACTAGACAGTTTGTCACAACATATCTTAAATGCTTCAGCAAATATTGTCAGGTTACTTATGCAATGTTTACCTGTGATTCATGAGATATCACAAGCATAATGGTCAAAACAACCAAATGCACTAAGAACATAAAATAGACAATATAGCAATGAAAAAAGCATGCAATGAACATAAGATCTACCTTGAGAAATCCAAAATATGGAAATACCTTGCACGAAGATGAGTATTGTGACTTACTCTTTTCTTCTCGGATATAAAATGCAAGATACATAGAAAGATGGACTCACCATGTAGTTAAAACAAACATTCTGCCCTAAATGGCCACTATAGGGTTTTTTGATTCTTTTGTTCCACTCAAAATATCCCACTTCTTTGCTCTACTCGTCTATGGAATATTGAAGCAATATAATAGGAATGGAAGACAATCCTTTCCTTGGTGCTCAGTGCTTAACATATCTTAATAGTTGTTTAAGGCTAGGGTTAGGGTTTTTGCATACCCAACTCCCTATTAGACTTAGGGTTTTGGACCTGTTGCACAGCGTTTGTCAAAGTTACAAGGAAGCAAAAGTGCCAAATTTTTTCAACAGGATCAGATCACCTATCAGTAGTCCATGTATGATTGTCAACCCATTCTGCAAGTTGTAATGTAAATGATTTTAGTATGATCGTTTAATTATGTAACAACCTAGGTAAGCCTGTGATTTTGGCGACGAATTTCATCCTAGGAGGTTTCTTAACCTCATTGATTACTTGTGTTTCTAAACACGGCTAATCAAAGGAGTTTTTCCCTCCACCTTAAACCCACAAAACAAGGGTGAAATTTATTGTTGAAGTCTCGAGTGAGTCCTAGTGTTTTTAGTCAAGTCTGATGTAAAAGTGATTTGGGAATAATTTAAGTTGGTTGGCTTAATTATTCATAGACATAATAATTCCACAGGAACAGGAAGAATCTCGTATTTACTCTTGGGACGACAATAATTGGATTTCATCTTCTTTCTTTTTTGGAACATCTGCATTGATATCATTTGCATTGCTATCCAATTGGAAGAGATACAAAGTTATCAATTTCTATGCAATCCATGCACCAAATCCAATTTGATGAGATTTTTAATTCAATTCAACCGGAAGCTGTGTTCGATCACTTTCTTTGGGGAGGCAAGATCCAAACTGTTTCTCATGCTATTGGACCTATGCCCCTGTTGGTGGTGCCGGGGCCCCCAGTTAAGTAATTTCATTCTAGTACAGTTGGAAAGAAAGAATGTATTATTACAAGTCACGTGATCTCCTAGATCATATTGTGTCGCAGATGGGTTATGTGTCTTGAGAGTCTAAGCCAAATGTGTATTCCCCCTTTGAGCGTTGTAAATGTAAAATTTTATGTATTAGAAGGTGAAAAAATATTAAATCCCCTCATGTGTAAATTAAATAATTTTTCTAGCAAAATAAAATTAAATCTTAAGCCAGAAAATTAATTAAATAGAGTCAAAATTAAGTTGTCTTAGGAAAATTAATTCTACAACTGGAAAGATTCGTGGTTCTTAAAGGAATCAATTTTTAAAGGACCTCCACCAAGGAAATATTGTATATTTCAAGAAATTTGGAAACTTGGACCTTGGTGGTTAAGTCAAAGTCAAATTTTTGAGGAAATTAGCTCAAAATAATTAATTTTGAGCTAATAAAAATGGAATTAAATGATAAATTCGAAAATTCCTCAAAAACAAAAAATCAAGGGCCAAGATTAAAAGATCTTGAAGTGTTTATCAATGGCCAAGATTATTTTGACAATGATCAAAGAAAATAGCCATTACTTTTCCACTTTGAGAATTTATCTATAAATAGGAGAGTCATTTGAGTCTCTAACATCTTGATCTCTAGCTAGAATATTGTTGTTGAAGCATTTGTGTAAACTATTGTCCCGTTGGGAACTATTTTTTTTCCATAATAAAAGACTTTGGGGTGCAACTCGAGGTGTACTTGTTCGTTGATTTGTAGTATGTACTGACTATGGGCTTCCTATGTTGTGCTTATATATGATTATTTTGAAATAATACATAGTCATTGCAGGTACTTCAGTCATTGGTCTCCAAGTTCACAAACTGTGGACAAAGATCATTTTGCTTGGATCCTAAGTATTTGTATGGTGAATTAAATCTTCACTACGGCTATAGTGTGCATGGGGTTTCTGAAGCATTTTTAGCCATTCATAAAAGAAAAAAATATCATAAAAATGATTTCTCAAAATTTATTTAAAACCCCTGGATAATTTGTAAAATATTTTTGTAAATTTAAATTGTAAATTATTTTGCTAACTAGGGTTTTGGGGATTTTAGAATTTTGTATATATTTAAGGTTTGGCTATTGTATTTTTCATTTTTACAAGTTGGATCAAGGGATCAAGTGGAATAAGAGTTAGATCTAGGCCTTTGAGGGTAAGATCCAGTCTCTTAAAAAGTTTGCAAGGCTACCCACTGAAGATTTTGCGGCAAAATTCATATCTAAAAGAGATAAAAAATTCTGAGACAAGGGTTTTGCTTTTCAGCCCTCCCGAGACTAGATCTAGCCCTCATAGGGCGAGCATTGCCATCTCTCCTCCCTGTTTCAACCTTTTCTCCTTTTGCGTCCAAGTTTTAGGCCTTTCTGAGGCTGGTTGTGAGGCCTAGAGGCCTCAGCCTCCTCCCCTTCCCCTTACGCAGAGAGCTTAGGCCCTTTTCAAGGCTAGTCGTAGCCTAAAAAGGCCTCGACCTCCCTTAGGAAGCCTAGACGACAACACTAGAGGGCCTGTCATGGGCTTTAAGCCCTCAAACTCCTAGTGTCCATCTTTTAGGGCTTTCCTTTCCCCTGCGTCAAGCCTTTCAGGGCCTCTCTCCTCATGTGTTGCCTCCATTTGGCATTTTCTTGCCTCCTTGACCCCTGATCTTCCCTCCTAGCCCCCTCATCCCTCAACGCTGGCCTTCCTTTGTTAGGATATTCCGACACATAGGAAATAGTTAAGAATAACTTAGTCTAGTGTAGAGTTAGGTAAAGTGTGTTTCTTTACCATGTACATTTGTAACTTATAATCCGACAGTCAAGATTTGTAGTGATCTGATAGTTATCTCTCACCTTGGTATTAATAACACTTGATCCGTGGCTTAACACCCAATTGGTCCATGATCTCTATTTAAAGAGCATGGAGGGTCATTTGTCCGGTAACTGTTTATGAGAGAAACATATGTAACTTTTCTTTTTATATTAATAAATTGCCTGAAGTGGCCGCATTGGCTCAGGCCGTGGACTGTTTTCCTCTTTGAGGGTTTTAACCACGTGATTATACTTGTGTACTGATTTGTGATCTGTTTGTGAGCAGTGACCTTTGGTTCTTGATCTAAGGAACTTACCCTGTAAATTCCTACATGGTATCAAAGCTATTTTGAGGGCCACGTCCGTTGTTGATCAAAATCTGAAGCTGATTTGACTACATGTGAATGTCGTTTTGTAGATCTACTATTTCTGATCATTTTTGGGCTTGGAGAACTACTCTATTGTGTCTGGAGCGTCTGTTACAGTGAGGAACGCCTTTCGTTTCATGCGAAAAGGTTTACGGCTGCCCAAGTTATGTCAGTTTAGATCTGGAGGTATAAAGCATCTATTTTGCAGTTATATTTGTTAATAGTTCTGCTTATTTCAGTTTTTTTTCTATTTATTTTCGTTATTAAGGTTTTATTTATTTACCGGATCTATACCCTCTTATCTGTGTATGCTTTTTGTTGTGCGATCTGTGCGATCTCGACAAATCAGAAACAGGGAAAAGGGATTTTTTTTGCTATGTATGCTCTTTCCCCGCGTCTTTGTGCGATCTTGGGAAACCAAAAATAGCGAAAAAAGTGATAGTTGCCGGTAAGAGTAACCGAAAATCTAACATTCTGTCGTAACGCTTTGCATTTCATTTTTTTTTTTGCTCGTTTCTTTGTATTTTTTTGTGCAAGAAAAGGCACGCATACCAAAGAGTAAAAAAAAACAAACAAACAAACAAACCCCCCCTTCCTCCTTTCATACAATAACGTGATCCTTTTACTATCTCACTTGATGAAGGGTTAGTTTATGAGAATAGAGGTCTTGGGTTCAAGTCTCCTTCTCAAGCTTCTTTTGTAAAAAGTTTTTGTTCAAAGGGGCGGAATTTTTTTTTAAAAAGCCGCACTTCATCCCGTTCCCGTAACTATTCGGCATCTACAAATCATTTTTTTCAAAAGGCATAATTTCTTCATCCGGAAGCTGTTTTTCGAGCCATTTTTTTTTTTTTTAAACGGCCTAATTTTTCGAGATCTTTCCATTGGAGCAGTGAATTTCAGTTTTTCTCAGCTTCAGTTTTTTTTTTTTTTAAATGGAAAATGTATGTCCGGTTATTCTTAACAGCACCAATTATTTCCAATGGCTACCTCACATGGTAGATATACTTAGAAGTAAAGGGTTTTATAGAATAGCCACAAGACAAGAAACTAAACATTCCAATGATGATAAAACTGCTAAATGGGAAAATAAACAAGATCAAGCACAAGGGTTGATAGGAATGTCCATTGCTCGAGATCTTCGATTTCATATCCTTGACATTGATACCCCTGATGAAGCCCTGGAAAAGCTAAAAATTGTTTTTGGCATTCAAAATCAAATCAGGGCCCACCAGCTTGAAAATGAGTTGCTTACTTTGGACCCCAATAATTTTTCCTCCATTGAAGATTTTTTGTCCAAAATTAAGACCCTCAAAATTATTTTAGAAGGTTGTAAAATCAAAAAGGACGATGGTAGCCTCATCTATTGCATTCTTGCTAAGCTTGGCCCTGCATACTTTGTATTTGTTTCCGCCTTCCATTTCACTGGAGAAGCCATCATTTCTTGAGGAACCACCTACAAGAATCCCTCTTTTGATGCCTTTTGTGATTCTTTGATATGAGAACAAGAAAAACTTGTACACTTTGGCCTTATCAACGCTGGAAAACTTCTAAGAAAGCTCCAGAATAGAGCCCAAAAACAACCATATCAAAAGAATCCCAAGAAGCAATATCCTAAAAAATATTGTCTGAAACCAAACAAGGGTCATAAGCAATTTCAGCTGCATATTGAAAAAGCAACTCACCAAAATGATAAGACAAATAAAAACAAAGGGAAAAAGACCGATAGAAATTGTAAATTTTGTAATTTTGATGGCCATTTAGAGTCCAAATGTTTTAAGAAGATGGAAGCCTTAGAAGCAGCAATGAATAAGCACAACATCAATTTGGAGCACTCTTCACCCATATCTTCAAGAATGACACTTTCTACTTGTGGTTTTCAAGCATCACGATCTGGTTATGCATTAAATGTATCTTCCTCTTCTCATTCTCATGAGTGGCTCATTGATTCTGGAGCTTCTTATTACATGGCCAAAAATAAAACCATGTTTTCTTCTTTAAATGATTGTAACACCAAACATATTTATGTTGGTGATGATAGATATCTTAGTGTTGTAGGATCTGGAACCATTCATCTAGATAATGGCTCACTTTTAATAATGTACTATGTGTCTCTACCTTGTCATGCAACCTTCATCTCTGCTTATCGATAACTCATTCAGGTGAAGGGAAAAAATATAATTATCACCTCATTATGTTGTAATTAAGGACCTAAGAGAGCCTAGACATATTTTAGCTACTGGCATTTCTGATGATTCCACAAAGTTGTATAAGTTTGAAAAATTTGGGTCATCATGTCTTCCCTCCATTTTTGTTTCTCATAATGATGAAGTGAGCAAACTTTGCATGAGCTATTTATTCACTTAAACTATCGCTCTCTTCAAAATCTATGTAAATAAAATATGGTGATAGGTCTTCCCATGGTATCTTGCCGATATGGTGTTTGTTCTGGTTGTGTAATCGAAAAACATCATCACAATAGTTTTGATAAACATGCCTCTTGGAATGCGTTAACCCCTTTTCAACTTCTACACAATGATTTATGTGGTCCACTTCCAGTTGTTTCTTTCTTTTCCTACAAGTACTTCTTAACTTTCATTGACGATTTTTCCAGACCCAGTTGGGTATACTTCTTAAAACTCAAGAGTGAATTTTTTAACATGCTCTTGGCCTTTAAAGCCTTTGTTAAGAAACAATCTAGACATCAATCTTAAGTTAAGATCGTACAATGGAGGAGAATGTTAACAACAAATTTATCAACTTCTCGCACTGAGCATGGCATTCAATTGCAACAAAATTTTCCTATATACTCCACAACAAAATGGTGTAGTTGAAAGGAAGAATCGCATCTTAAAAGAAATGGCTAATTGTATGTTTCAATCTAAAGGACTTGGTCTCAATTTTTGGGTAGAAGCCATTAACTGTGCACATTACATATTAAATCGCACTCCTACTAAGTTTTTAAAGAATATAACTCCAGAAGAAGGTTGGAGCTCAATTAAACCAAATGTAAGTCACTTTCGTGTTTTTGGAAGTGATGCTTGGGCCCATATTCCAGATGCGAAACATAAAGCCTTAGAACCTAAGAGTGAAAAATGTATTTTTGTTAAATATTCTGAAGATGTCAAAGGATATAGACTTCTTCAACCAAAATCCAAAAATATTATCATTAGAAGAGATCTAAAATTTGATGAAAATATATCGGCCTGCGACCCTAGTTCAGCAAGTGTGCCACCTTTGGCCTGTGAGCCTGATTCAACATATGTGCCACCTCTCTCTTTCTTCTATTTTTAATAGCATTACTTCTAGTTCAGATGATGACAGCGAGGATGAAAATCCTCCTCCAGGTCGTGAAATTGTTCCTTATACTCCACCGCTTCCAAGATGGGTCCGCTCTACTCGGGATGCAATAGGTTCTCTTGCATGTGACCCTACCGATCAACGACGTACACGTTCTTAGTTCGAAAGAGATTCTTCCTTATTGGCTCAAGTTCCAGAAAAACTTGATCTAGAAACCTTTGAAGAATCCTCCAGTCATCCATATTGGGATGAAGCTATGAATGAAGAGTATTGTTCCTTATTGGAAAATGATACTTGGGATCTTGTTCCTCTTCCAAAAGGAAGTAAACTTGTCAGATGCAGATGGGTTTACAAAACAAAGTTTGGACCAGATGGAAAAGTGGATAGACATAAAGCTCATCTTGTCGCTAAAGGTTTTTCATAAGTTGAAGGCATTGACTATACTGAAACCTTCTCCCGTGTTGCCAAAATGAATTATATCTGCCTTGTTCTTTCCCTTGCTGCCTTCTTTAAATGGGAATTCCATCAGATGGATGTTAAATCCACCTTCCTACATGGAGATTTGCATGAATAAATCTACATGGAACAACCCCCTGGCTTTATCCAAAAAGACTCCAGCCTTGTTTGTCGCCTTAGGAAGTCTCTCTATGGTCTCAAACAAGCTCCTCGGGCTTGGTATGCCAAAATGGATAGATTTCTCTTAGATAAAGGCTTTTCTAGGTGTCATTCTGACAACACTGTCTACACCAAGAAAATGGGTAATTCCTTCACCATCCTTGTTCTTTATGTTGATGATCTTATCCTTACTGGTAGTGATCCAAACCATATAAACCATGTAAAGTCTAGCCTCAAAAAGAAGTTTGAAATGACAGACTTAGGACACTTGCATTATTTCCTTGGTCTTCAAGTCTTGCAATCCAAGCAAGGCATTACCCTCTCTCAGTCCAAGTATGCCTGTGATCTTCTACACCACTTTCACATGGAAGGCTGTAAGCCAGCCCCTTCTCCCTTTCAGTCTGGAGTCAAGCTTTTAGTCAACTGTACTACCCCTGAAGTTGAAGCTACCTTATATCGTCAACTTGTTGGTAAACTTCTGTATCTAACCCATACCCGTCCTGACCTTTCCTTTGCCATTGGTCTTGTCGCTCGGTTTATGCACCAACCTCATGAAAGTCACTGGAAAGCAGCTAAAAGAATACTTCGATATATTCGAGGTACAGTTCAGTTCAGGATTCATTACAGTGTAGTAGCATCTCCATTGTTGATTGGTTTCACTGATTCTGATTGGGCTGGTGACCCTGATGATCGAAAGTCTACTGCAGGATATGTATTCACTCTTGGTTCAGGACCTATTACTTGGTCTTGTAAGAAACAAAGTGCCATCTCTCTTTCTTCAGCAGAAGCAAAGTATCGTGGTGCAGTTGAAGCCAGCAAGGAAGCCATGTGGCTTTGTTAGATTCTGTCTAAATTTGGTCTTCATCAGCAACATCCAACTACAGTTTGGTGTGATAATCAGAGTGCCATTCAGCTATGTAAAGATCCAGTTCAGCATCAGCATATGAAACACATTGAACTCCACGTACACTTCATCAGAAAGCTCATTCATGATCGTGTTCTTGAAGTGCAGTACTGTCCAACCAATGATCAAGTAGCCGATATCTTTACGAAGGCTCTCACAAAAGCGAAGTTTACCAAACTTCGATCCATGCTTGGAGTTCAGGAAAGTTATCATTAAGGGGGGATAAGCTCTAATGCCTCCTTCCTTCTCCTATTGTGTCACTTTTTTAAATCCTTCAATCCTATCCCAATTTGTTCTTAAGGGGGGATGTTAGGATATTTTGACACATAGGAAATAGACTCCTTTTGTGTCACCTTTGTAAATCCTTCAATCCTATCCCAAGTTGTTCTTAAGGGGGGATGTTAGGATATTCCAACACATAGGAAATAGTTAAGAATAACTTAGTCTAGTGTGGAGTTAGGTAAAGTGTGTTTCTTTACCATGTACATTTGTAACTTATAATCCGACGGTCACGATTTGTAGTGATCCGACAATTATCTCTCACCTCGGTATTAACGACACTTGATCTGTGGCTTAACACCCGATTGGTCCATGATCTCTATTATAAAGAGCATGGAGGGTCATTTGTCTGGTAACCATTTATGAGAGAAACATATGTAACTTTTCTTTTTATATTAATAAATTGCCTGAAGTGGTTGCGTTGGCTCAGGTCGTGGACTGTTTCCCTCTTTGAGGGTTTTAACCACGTCATTATACTGGTGTACTGATTTGTGATATGTTTGTTAGTGGTGACCTTTGGTTCTTGATCTAAGGAACTTACCCTGTAAATTCCTACATCCTTGGCCTAGCATTGGCTTTTCTTGGCCTCTTCTGCCTTGAATTTCCCTAAACCCTCCTAATTTTTCAGCACTGATTCCTTGGCAGTTTTGTAGGTGTTTGGTCTCCAACATCTTGATTTTTAGGTGCCATCTTCATTCTAAAATTTTGGACCATTTGGGCAAGTGCATCTACAAGGCCTAGGCACTAGGGTTTGACTTCTAAAGCCTTACTTTCTCTGTTTTATTACAACAGTCAAAATAGTGATAATTAGGCACTAAATTCACATGCAAATTGGTTGTAAATTTTCAAAATTGTTAAATATTGATTTTCCTAAATTTTGGCCACTTGGGCACCTTAGATCTAGCCTAGATCTATTTTTTTGTTTGCTGGAATTTACTGCATAACTAAAAATATCAGATCTGTAATTTCTGAATCACACACTTGAAGAGGGTTAAAAATTTCATAATTTTCAGTTTCATTGAAATTTTCCTATTTCTGAGTGTTTTGGGCATCACTCTTAGCATCACTAGCTTGTTGATTTGTAGTTTATTTACTGTTGTAATAAATATATTGTTGAAATTTGTAGCTTGGGAGGTGCTCCAAGCCTTGAGGATCGAGAGTCAAGAGGCCCTGTGGGCTTGAAACCCAAGAATGGGGTTTTGCACCCATTGGGATTTGGGCCAAAACCATGAAGAATTTGAGCATGAGAAAATTTGTGATAGAGCTTGGCATGCTGATTCCAACGCTTCAAAAATCACCCAAATCAGAGCTCTAGAACTTGAGTTATGAATTTTCAAAGTTGACGGTGATGGTCACAATGGAGAGGGGAGTTTATGGAGTGATCATAATCCTGAGGGTGTGTCAAATGAGATAAAGTATATTCAATGAGGGGCTCTTCCTTGACACCATACTCGAAAGGGGGAAAAGCCTCATGGTGACTTTGAGATCATATGAAAATGGGCAAGGGAATCACTTGTGGGAGACTTAAGATGATGAACTAGAGGAAAAGGAAAAGGGGAGGGTGAAATATTATATTCAATGGGTTTTTCCTTTCCAAAAAGATAATCTAAAGGCTCAAGTGATTTGAATATAGAATCATAAGGTGGATAGGTGGGAGCCTTATCGATTTCATCATTATTAGTATCAATGATTGAGTCTCCCCAAAAAGGAGAATCGATTACTTCTAACTGACCCTCCTCATGCAAGGGAAAATAATAGTTCTCCTTCCCAAGGGTATCGATGGATATGCCATCATAAATAATGCTTGAGAGAAAGAGAAAACCAATCTCAACCTCATCCTCCTTGTCGGTGTCATAAATGGGAGCACAATCAAATTGAGGACCAACAATTTCCCATTTCTCCTTTTCAATGTGGAAGTAATCTCTAATGTCATCTTCCAAGGGCCTAATGGGATCACCTTCCTCAAGGTTCTCAAAAGGAGAATCATCAAGAGTAATATCCTTGAGAAAGGTAAGGTTAGTTTAAACTTTAAATTAAGCTTAGTTTCAACTTATCATTTAACTTATATTAGCAATTATACATTATGATGATTAGCAAACTAAGTATTAGCCCAAAATGGTGGAAGGCAAGATGAAAGGCTCTCTAGGAAGAGCTAGGAGAATTTCAAGGTCTATGGTTTAAACTTTGGGTATATGACTTTGACAAGGAGGATCCTAGACCTTAAAATCTTTGTGGAAACTTGGTTTGTAGATGGTGTTTGAGGAATTAGCTTTGATAGGAAGCAAAACCACACAAGACCAAGTGGACCCAAAATTAGGTCAAGAGGATGGAATTGGTCAATCAAGGGTGTGCATGACCTAATTGAGGAGAAATGGATCAAAGGAGAAATTTTCCTTGAAATTTGATGCAATGATCCCAATGAGGTCACTAGCCAAAGGAAACCAAGGGAAAGAATCGATCTTAGAGGCAGGACTTGAAATATCTCAAGAACCCACCATCATAATTGCTTCAAATTTGGAGGGCACTTAGGAGACACACCAGTGTAGCAGAGGGCAAGAGATTGAATCTTTTAGATAATTGAATCATTATAAAATCGATGCCCTAGGTCACCTATGGAGGCTAGGCCTAGAAGGAAAGAGAGAAAGGTGAAGAAAGCATGGTTTTGAGTGATCACCAATAGAGTATCGGTGCCTAATCCTTTGGGGAATATGGAGTCAAGGAGATCCAAATGTGAAAATTCTACTATAGTTTATTGGTTTATTTCTCCTACTTGATTTAGATTAATACAATTTATTTTCAAAAATTAGATTCAGAAAATACCGAAATAAACACAACTACAGCCTACACATGCAGATCATTTACTGAATAATACGCTCATACAACAAAGTGACACATGGCTTTTTGGACGTAAGTCCCCGGAAAAACCCAAAGCGGGAAAACCGGTGCAGCAAATATGAGGGTTTATTATTAAGTAGATTCTGAGTACAATAAATCTGGGTTCCAGATCTGGATATCCCGACAGTGCATAAAAGAAATCAAATCCGTAGCTAACTTGAAGTTCTAGTGCCAAATATCTGACTGATCCACACCCTCAAACAAGTTTTACAGAACTCAACCCGGATCTAGCCCTAGAAACCCTCGGCGCCGCCCCTAAAGCCCCAGCGTCAGCCCTGCTAGCCTATGAATGCCACTGTGTTGCCCAGAGAGGGACTGTGTAACCTCTGGAAGGGTGACGCGACGTTACTCTAGCCCAGGAGACCCTCTACATAACTTTTGCAGCCCCCTAGAGCCTCTACGTTGTCCTACGTAGCACCTGCGTATCGGCTGCATATCTGCTTCTTTGCGTTGTCCGTGTTGCTGCTCCTCTGCCTCTTACTGACTCTTGGCTCCGGGATCAGATCATCCCCTTAGCCAATACTACCCCTCGTTGCAAGAAATTCCTCCAGAAATTCTTAGCAAACCCACCCTAGAATTCTAGATCTATTCCTCAGCTCTTCAATTGTGTGTCTCCTCTAACTGACTCTCAAGCCTTTCTCTTATACTTTTTTCATTCATCTCATCAACGACCAAGATTAAAACATTCATCAACAGTTGAGATTAAAAGACTGCTTGATCCATGTGACTTAAGACAATTTCAGCACGTGTTAATTAATTCACTTTAATTATTTAATTTTCCTAAGTTTAGACTTAAGAAATCCATTAAAATAACTAATTATTTGAATAACTTGAACACCCACTGAAATTTCTCAAAACACTTTCTAGGTTTTGGAGATCAAATGTGTCCAAGCCCCTCCACAAAATTTCAGGGCTAGAGCACACCCGATGCTACACCAACTATACAAAATCTCAACACTCCCTCTTAGCACGGAGTGTGCTCTAGGAAAGTGTACTCTAGCAATGCATCTACACCATGCACTACAAGATCTTGAAGCTGGATTCTATGTTGCTGATGCTTGGCCTGCTGCCCTCCATCCACTGCACTGTTGCTCTATGTACTGCTGCCCATGCCACTGTCACTGACACTGCCACATTTGTACTGTAGCTCCCTCTCAAATTATTCCATCATGCTGCCCATAGCACTCCACTGCTACCTATTGCACTGCAACTCAGTTGCTGAGAAGTAAGCAACTGAAAGAACTCTGCCCAATTGTTTAATAGATAAGTCAAGTTTCCCTCCACCACTGAAGCTCCCTGGATGTTGATTCACGTTGTCCTCCTGGAGACACTGTCATGTTGCAACACTAGACTGCGTGAGCACAGCTTCTCTGCGTTGTTGAAGTCCCATTAGCCCTCTGCATTGTTGCCTCCACGCTGTTGTTGCCTCTGCATTACGCTGCTCCCTCTTTAGCTCCCTCTTCTGCTTCAATGTGGCCTTCTGCAACCATCTCTCGACTCATCCCGCTACCGTCTTGAGGCTCCCGTAGCTCGTATGTGATCCAAGAGTAGGGCTAACTCAAGGATCCCACCAATGTCTGTAAATGCTCTACAGATCCATGTCACCCCACCTCTTCTCTCGAGGCACGTGAGCACTCATGGCTACATCATCATCAGAGCCATCTTCCTTTGTTGTTGTAGCCTTGGAATCAGAAGATCCTTTGTCCTTCTTCTTAGGACAACTACTGACGAAATGGCCAAGATCACCACAGTTAAAGCACTAGACCTTGGAAAGATCCTTCTTCTTCTGTTGTTGTTTCTTTTCCCTTTATGCAAGGGCTGCATCCTCCTCCTCCTCCTTGACTTTGGCATTTCTGCTTCCCCCACTGACATTTTGCCGCTTGGTGACCTCCTGATCTCCTCTTGGCGGAGGATAGCCCACATGTCACCCCAACATGGTAACGTTGCCCTTCCCAGAATGCTCTGGACAAACGTTTCCCAATCTTCCGAGACTGCATTCAGAACAGTCCTCACTTAGAGCCCCTCATCTGGAGTAGCGCCAATGCCCACCAGCTGATCTCGGATGGCTTGAAGCCTGAAGAGGAATGGATCTATCTCTTCACCCTTCATCATTTGGAACAAACACATCTAGTTCTCTAGAAGCATTCTTCTTTGCATGGAGCCTCCTTGGTACATCGTGTCCAAGGCTACCCACATGTCATTTGCTGAAGTCTTCCCAGCAATATGAGGTATAACATGGTCCTTGACTCCGTCTATGATCAAACGCTTCGTTTGCGCTTGATTTTCTTCATACTTGTTGAGAGGATCTGCATCGGTTGGTACAGCAAGAACCTTCTCTGCGTGATCTTTGAGATCATACTCATCCAGAACTGAGAGGCTTTTGGCCTTCCAGATAACATAGTTCGACATGTCGTCCAATCCATCTCGATCCCTCAGTCCATATCGTGCCATCTTGCTCAAATCTGACAAGAACAGTACTTCTCCCTCTGGATCTGGGTTTCTTGGTGACTAGAAACCCTCTAGTAACTGCTTCTGCTAAAGACTGATTTCCCTCCTGGAAATCTTTCACCCAAACACAAACGAGCAACACTCTCTAATCCTCCTGATCAAATCTAAGATTTGTTTGGCTCAAATCTGCTAAGTAACTATCTTCATCTCGCCTTTGTTGACTTAGCTAGGCACAATTCTACACTGGCATAATCTCCACCCCACCAGCACTGCTGAAGATCTGAACCACTACATCTGGATCTTGGCAAAACTCTTCTGCAACTGGAGAAATGACTGCACTGCGTCTCACTGACTGGCCCAGCGCAGTCTCAGCGTTGCTCAGAAGTGGACTGTGTAACCCCAGCCTGGGTGACGCAGTCTTTACGCTGCCTTGGGAAGGGTCTGCGTAAGCCTCAAGGCTTTCTGCAGCTTCAGCGTTGTCCTCTTCTTGATCTGCATTCTCCTACTGTCAAGATGCCCTTTCCGGATTTGCTGCTTCTTCTGCCACCCTGCAGAAAAATATTTCTTCAGCTAGTTGCGGGAGATTTAGCTTGATCTGTTATCACTCTGATACCATGTGAAAATTCTACTGCAGTATATTGGTTTATTTCTCCTACTTGAATTAGATTAATACAAGTTATTTTCAGAAATTAGATTCAGAAAATACCGAAATAAACACAACTACAGCCTACACATGCAGATCATTTACTGAATAATACGCTCATACAACAAAGTGACACATGGATTTTTGGACATAAGTCCCCAGAAAAACCCAAAGCAGAAAAATCGGTGCAACAGATATGAGGGTTTATTATTAAGTAGATTCTGAGTACAGTAAATCTGGGTTCCAGATCTGGAAAACCCGACAGAGAATAAAAGAAATCAAATCTGCAACTAACCTGAAGTTCTAGTACCAAATATCTGACTGATCCACACCCTCAAACAGGATTTACAGAAGTCAGCCCGGATCTGGCCCTAGAAACCCTCAACGCTACCCCTGAAGCCCTAGCGTCAGCCCTGCTAGCCTCAGAATACCACTGCGCTGCCCAGAGAGGGACTGCATAACCCCTGGAAGGGGGACACAGGCCATACGCTGGCCCTGGAGACTCTCTGCGTAACTTCTGCAGCCCCCTGGAGCCTCTGCATTGTCCTGCGTAGCTGCTTCTGTACGTTATCCTTGTTGCTGCTCCTTTGCCTCTTACTGATTCTTGGCTCCAGCATCAGATCATCCCCTTAGCCAATACTACCCCTCGCTACAGGAAATTCCTCCAGAAATCCTTAGCAAATCCGCCCTAGAATTCCAGATCTATTCCTCAGCTCTACAACTGTGTGTCTCCTCCAACTGACCCTCAAGCCTTTCTCTTATACTTTTTTCATTCATCTCATCAACGGCCAAGATTAAAACAACCATCAACGGCTGAAATTAAAAGACTGCTTGTTCCATGTGGCTTATGTAAGGCCCTAAGTTTCAGAATTAACAATCATTTAACAAAACTGATACTACACAATCCAGCGTATAAAAAATTTGAAGCAGAATATATCAATTCACTTTTGAATACTTACCTGGAACCGTGTTTGAAGATGTTCCTCACCCGCCATGGCTCCCGTTCCCGTTACCAAACCACCATTTTCCTCCCAGCCTATCTGGGGTCAACCTCTCCGGTCCCCAGATCCAGAAGACAAGTCTTTTGGCCCCCGTGCCCAAAACTCCAATAACAATCAAGATTACTCTATGACTCTGTTAGAACTCACTGCTTTTGTCTCCCACAGTTAGAAATCCTCTGACAGCATCCGGGTCAGTTTTCCCACCTCACTTACCCATGCCCATCAAGTTTCCCCCCCTTCTCCTTTTATACACAGATCCCCTAAGATATTTATTAAAATATCTTTTTTTTAAATATCTTAGAGTTATATTGAAATATTATTATTTCATAAATATCTTGGATTTATTAAATATCATCATTTAATAAATATCTTGGATTCTTGAAATATCTTGGATTTATTATTAAATATCATTATTTAGTAAATATCTTGGATTTTATTAAAATATCATATTTTATTTGCATAAGTCAATGCTTTTACTTTCCTTTGAACAAAATATTAGTTATATTATGATAGTGGTAGGTATAACTTTTACCTCACAATACATTCATTATATTCTGGTGAGTTAAGTATTTACTCAATACTACTATAATTCACTCATTACCCTACACTGAGACTTTTCATAATTGATTAGTGCATATACTAGTGCAGTACATGTGATACATGCATATCATATGCAGGTCTCATATGCATGCTAATATTCTAT
Organism: Pinus albicaulis; assembly: GCA_034641835.2. NCBI lineage: Eukaryota > Viridiplantae > Streptophyta > Pinopsida > Pinales > Pinaceae > Pinus > Pinus albicaulis. The sequence goes on along the minus strand of CM076582.1, from coordinate 1,105,842,372 downwards.
GTTTCCTATAACTCAAGTTGAGTCATTACATACAGCCCTCCTTCAGAAAATTTTGTCCCGAAGTTAAGTTTTATGTCGTATATCATTAATTATTTTTAAGTGATTAGTATAATCATATAAGAGTGGTGTACCATAATTGAATTTTCGTTTAATGTGTGAGAACACTTTAGCATTTATGTTTTGATCATTTATTGGTTTACAAATTTAGTAGTCACGTCTTGCCCCAACAGAGTTCCCAAGCTATTCTAGAATCATCCTGTCCTTCATAATCTCTTTCGCCCCCATCTTATCCGTCCTCTACTGGCATGACATGTCGTCAGCGATACTGACCTAACCATTCATAGACCTCAAGGGTTGCAGCGTCGACTATATCGACCTGATTCCCTAATAGGCATCCGACAGTCATCATCACACGTCTAGGGGAGTGTGACTCGCACAACCCTCCCATGACTCTAGGTTTTGGAGGATAAATGGTAGGAAACACCTCCACCCCTCTTAGTAAGACTAGGGTTAACACCCTGTTGACCACACTTCGTCAACTACCCCATAGCAGTACACCCCCATTTTTTCAAATGGGATTCGTCATGTTCGACGTGGTTGCGCCATTCAGATTCCATCATCCAGATTTCATCGACAGTTGACATTGTTATAAATGATGTAAACCCATTCTGCATGTTATGATGTAAATGATCTAAGACCGACCGTCAATGTATGTAACAACCTAGGTAAGCCTAGTATGTTATTGATGATCTCTATCCTAGGAGGTTTTTTGTCTCACTGATTCACGAAAGTGATCGGCAGAGTTTTTCCCTCCAGCCTCACCCCAAAGCTAGGGTGGATTTTGTCATCAGCATGCTAAGTGAGTCCTTGTAAAAGTAGTTTGAACTACTTGGTCTACTAGATCATATGTTGAGTCGCAGAACTGGGTATTTATTTGAGGGTCTATACAAATGGGTTTTCCCCCTTCATGTATGTAAATGTATTATCTCATGTAAAAGAGGGTTGGAAAAATAATTATAATTCCCTCTTAGTCAATTAATTAAATTTTCTGGTCAATTAATTAATAAAATCCTAAACCAGAAATTTAATTAATTTAGGGTCCTAAATTAGGATTAAATCTTTAAAGGCAAAATTTGTGGGTCCTTGGAAAATGATTTTGAAAACCCCAAGCCAAGGGAATTTTGAGAATTTTAAAGAAATATTGGACCCTTGGGCCTTGGTGGTTGAGTCAAAGTCAAAATTATGGGGTAATTAACTCAAAAATAGTATTTTTGAGTTAATTAAAATTGAATTAAATGATAAATTCGTTTTTTCCCCAAAATTTTAATTTCAACGCTCCGGATTAAAAGATAATTAAATCTTTTGGACGGTTGAGATTATTTTGACGAGGATCATCCAAACTAGCCGTTAGAGATCTAGTCCTATAAATTTAGAGGTCTTTGTCATTCTTGCATCATCCGGTCTCAGAATCGTGTACTTGTCTGGAAGCTCTTGTAAACTTTTTGAGGAATAAAGCTAAAGACTTTGGGGTTACAGATCTTGATGTTCCTTCTCAAATTTATGTGGTGAATTCTCTCTAAACTCTGCTACTTGGTTTCTTGTGTTTTATGCTTGATGGCCTACATGGATTGATCTGCATATAGGTATCTTATGCAGTTTTCTGGATTTATGAAATAGCATTCTGATTTTTCAATGGATCTCATGTTGTTTTCTTGAATCTCTATCAGTTTAAAGCTCAGATCTAAGTGTGCAGGGGATTTTTTAAAAGATTGGGCGTTTGGGGAAATCTTCAGTTGGATCAGCCAACTCCCAATAAGCATAGATTTGATAAGCTCTTGATTTGTTAAATTCCGGGTCCATCTTATCATATTTGGGTTTTTGCAGGGTCTTCTAAGGCTTGTGCCTCTCATTAAAATCTTAATCTCTGAAAATTGAGCTAAAATGGATTTCAAATCTAACCATGAGGGTTTTAAATTTGTAAATTAGTGTAAATTTGTAATTTATCTGCGAGGGTTTAATTGTTTTTTGGGGTGTGTTTTCAGATCTGACTGTCTTTGCAGGTTACAGGATTAAAATCGAATTTTTTTTTTTAGATCTGAGGCAGATCTAGCTTCCAAAGGCCAGATCTGGCCTCAGAATCCTCATTGTGGACAATTCTGGGCGTTATTTTTAAGGTGCGTTTTGAAAGTCTGAGCTTAATTGAAGAAATTTTAAGTTGCTGAAAAATTTAAATACATTGGGTTTCATTGTTGGTTCTGTGCGCTGGCTTCTCTGCGTTATTCTCTGCTGCCATCAAATTTACCCTATATCCATTGCCCTCACCTCTGCCGTTAGCTTTTCTTTTTTTCTGCCCTTCATCGAATCCCAAGCCAGCGTTTCTCCTGTACCTGCGTCCAAAATTTGCCCTCAAATCAACCCTCTCCTCGCGTCCAATTCTGCCCTCACACAGCTCCTCGTCTTGTCTTTTTCTGTTGGGTGTCGACCTGGACACAGCATACAGCAGGGGATTCATGCAAGTGTTAAACCGTATTTCAAATTCCCATGCGGATTTCTCAAATCGAGCCCTCGCCCTGTCGTCCAACCTGCATCAGCTCTTCTCTGCTATCATCTCCTAGCCGTCCAAGCCCATACGCACGACCTGCACAATCGAACAAAACGATAAACACAAGAATTTTGAACGCATATACAGTCATCTCTTCCGCCCGTCTAGCTCCTCACGCCGCCTGACTTCCTCGACCTGCAACACAGCAAAACAATAAAGCGCACGTAAAAATTTCAAAGGGTCTTTGTTTTGTTCCATACGATTTCTTTTTTTTTAATTTGTATATAGTTTAGATTTATAACTTAGGTTTCGATTTTTATTTTTACGTTCAGTTCATTTTTGTTGGTTTCAATAGATTTCGAATTTTGTTCTATATTAGCGTAGGTTTTGAAGTTCATTTTTTATGGTTAGTTTTAAATTGTTTATTTTTAGATTTAATTTAGATTTAGATTTATTCTAACTTAGTTCTAGTTCTAATTTAGTCTTAGTTTAATTTTTAGTTTTAATTTATTTTAACTTTAGTTTTAGATTTTAAATTTTAATTTAACTTTAGTTTAGTCTTTAATTTAGATTTTAGATTAGCTTTGTTTAGATTTAGATTTTTAATTTTAGATTTAAAAAATAAAAAATAAAAAATAAAAAAAATTTCAAAATCCAAAAATAAAAAAATAAAAAATTATAAAATTTCTCAAAAATATCTTTTATGGTCAAGTGAGCTTTTGAAATTTTATCTTGAGATTGACTATATAAAATCTTTGACTTGCCTGGATTTAAATTAATTGAAACTTCTTAAATATCTGGCATTTTCATCTTTCTGTTTCATGGTTGAAGTGTCCTTCATTGAATATCATCGATCGTGTTTTTTAATAAACGTAGTTGTCCATCGTTTACTTGTTTATAATCGCATGGCGGTTTTGTTTGACTCCATAAGGCCGGTCTCCGATGAATCTAATTGGATCTATGGAATCTCGTTTTATTTCTATCAAGTATTTGATGTTTTGAGTGTCTCACTGAATTTGTTATCTTCATTTATAAAAGGGTCTACCTCCTTAGCACATTACAACGACTTAAAAGAGAGATTAGGGATAAGAATTGTGACCCCGGTCCCGAGCCCCGTCACCCGGTGCCCTAAACAATCTGTGCGACAACATTTTTTGGCGCCGTTGCCGGGGATAGAGTTTTTTCTGTCCTTGGTCTTAACGACATTTTTATAATCTTCTGATCTTTCATCGCCATTCATTAGCCTGTCGCAAGCGATCTCATTCTTCTGGCGTCTTTTCATCTCTTCATATTTTCATCGTCTTATCTCTCGTCATATCACTAATCATCTAATCGTCGTATCTTTAGCACCTGGACATTTTGGTTGGCTTCTTGTTTGGGTGGCGACTCCACTTATTCATTTTATTACTCCCAGACAAGAATCCCCCCGTGATATCCATCTGCTATCTCTCGATTATTTCTTCTGTTTTAGAATTAGTTTCATGTTCAAGTGGCGACTCCAGTTCTTTCATTTCTTACAAGAGTTCCTGCCAAGAAGTTCGCTTCTTGAGGACCTTTTGATTATTCTTGAACACGGATCTATTTCTTAAATTTTAAGCAGGTCATAATGGATGACACCTTTCATGACATGCCGGAAGAGGCCACTTCAAAATTGCCCTTTTTCTCAGGTGGTGATCCAGGCACTGCTCTATTACATCTAAGGACGGTCAAACTTTTTATACATAAATATTGTCGTCCTTCACAATATAATCATGAAGATGTCAAGATACGTGTCTTTGGCTATTCTTTAAAAGGTGATGTTGTTGATTGGTTTCGAAATTGCCCTGAAGAGTATTGTTTAGAAGATATCATCAATTCTTTTACAGATAAATACATAAAAAATGACTCGCCTTGTGTTCCCAGTATTGTGCAAAATAATAAAATTGATCTTGTAGAAGATTCAGCTATTAGCAGGAGTTTTCCAAACAATTCTCAAGACGAATCCACTTGTGCCACGACATCACACACCCACGATAGTGGTGAAACAGAAACAAGTTGTCAAATCAGTCTCAACAACGATAAGCATCTTGTTAGCGAATTGATTCAGATGGTTAAGGGTATACAGCTAAATCAAGCTCAGGTAATCAAGAATATGGAGGCCAACCAGGGTCAAATCATTAAGAATATGGAACTTAATCAAGAAAAAATAATAGCGGATCATGCCAGGGAAATTGGTTCTATGCAGAACAGATTAAAGGTCATGGAATTTAATCACTCCAATCAAATAATTGCCATGGAGGAAAAACATGTTAAGGAAATGATGATCATGGAAACAAATCATAAGAAAGAAATGAACTGTATGCAAAATTTCTTCATGGCCATGAAAGCGGATAATGATAAAATGATTCAAAACATGGAAGCTAACCAGATCAATCTTCAAAATCGGATAAATACCTTAGAAGAAAGTCATGCACAGGAAATAAATGTCATGGAAAACAAGTTAAAAATGATGGAAGTTAATCATTCTGATCAGATATCTCTGCAACACAAATTGTCAACTATTGAAGAAATGCATGCCAAGGAGATGAGTTCCATACAGGAGAAGTTGGAAAAAATGGAAATATCACACATGCAAGATTTCCAACCCAGGTCAGGTTTGTCAAAAGATCATAAGCCTCCCAGTTTGCTGAAGCAGTTTCCATCTCATCACACGGAGGTCACTTTTCCCATTAAGGAAGAGTTAACTATGGCTACAAAGGATGTTGAAAAAGACCAAGCTTATGTGTCACCATTGACAGAGTATATTCAAAATAAGATTGGTTGCGCTCCAGGTTCATCAAAGGTTTTGTACAAGGAATTTCAAGATAAGGACAAGAAATCTACAATGGCCTCATTGTTGACATCACAACCCACTCAGACGAAGAGAAAGAAAAAGAAAGGAAAAAGTAAGCGGTTTGATTCGTCTGATGGTCGAGAGCAGCTTGACATTCGGATAAAACAGAGTCCTACATTATGCAAGATCGGCCATGGCACATCTGAAAAGCAGCCAACAGACTTGCCTAAAAGTAGGCAAATGCTTAGCATACACTATATTGAGCACATCTGATGCCACAGGGCATCCTCTGTATCGTATTTCTAACCCTACTCCTTGTTATTTCAGCATTTCATTTTTGCAGTTAGAGTAGATTTACTTTTCATGTTAAATAGAATAATAAATAAAAGAAGAGCTTCTATTTTTCATGAGCTTAATGTTATATAATGATATTTGGATGGACGCTACTTATGTAATCTTGTGTGTTGCTTGGATGCAGATTCTGGATTCTCACATTCCTTCGATGAAGCAACGTGTCCCCAATTAGAGCCAGATGTTGACCACACTTTGTCAACGACCCCATAGCAGTACACCCCCATTTTTTCAAATGAGACTTATCATGTTCGAGGCTCGTGTCATCCAGATTTCATCGCCGATCGATAGTTTTTATAATGATGTAAACCCATTCTGCATTTTATGATGTAAATGATCTGAGTAAGACCGTCAATGTATGTAACAACCTAGGTAAGCCTAGTATGTTGTTGATGATATCTATCCTAGGAGGTTTTTTGTCTCACTGATTCACGAAAGTGATCGGTAGAGTTTTTCCCTCCAGCCTCACCCCAAAGCTAGGGTGGATTTTATCATCAGCATGCTAAGTGAGTCCTAGTGTTTTTTATCGAGTCCTTGTAAAAGTAGTTTTGAACTACTTGGTCTACTAGATCATATGTTGAGTCGCAGAACTGGGTATTTATTTGAGGGTCTATACGAATGGGTTTTCCCCCTTCATGTATGTAAATGTATTATCTCATGTAAAAGAGGGTTGGAAAAATAATTTTAATCCCCTCTTAGTCAATTAATTAAATTTTCTGGTCAATTAATTAATAAAATCCTAAACCAGAAATTTAATTAATTTAGGGTCCTAAATTAGGATTAAATCTTTAAAGGCAAAATTTGTTGGTCCTTGGAAAATGATTTTGAAAACCCCAAGCCAAGGGAATTTTGAGAATTTTAAGAAATATTGGACCCTTGGGCCTTGGTGGTTGAGTCAAAGTCAAAATTTTGGGGTAATTAACTCAAAAATAGTATTTTTGAGTTAATTAAAATTGAATTAAATGATAAATTCGCTTTTTTTTTTTTTCCCAAAATTTTAATTTCAACGCTCCGGATTAAAAGATAATTAAATCTTTTGGACGGTTGAGATTATTTTGACGAGGATCATCCAAACTAGCCGTTAGAGATCTAGTCCTATAAATTTAGAGGTCTTTGTCATTCTTGGATCATCCGATCTCAGAATCGTGTACTTGTCTGGAAGCTCTTGTAAACTTTTTTTTTGAGGAATAAAGCTAAAGACTTTGGGGTTACAAATCTGGATGTTCCTTCTCAAATTTATGTGGTGAATTCTCTCTAAACTCTGCTACTTGGTTTCTTGTGTTTTATGCTTGATGGCCTACATGGATTGATCTGCATATAGGTATCTTATGCAGTTTTCTGGATTTATGAAATAGCATTCTGATTTTTCAATAGATCTCATGTTGTTTTCTTGAATCTCTATCAGTTTAAAGCTCAGATCTAAGTGTGCAGGGGATTTTTTAAAAAGATTGGGCGTTTGGGGAAATCTTCAGTTGGATCAGCCAACTCCCAATAAGCATAGATTTGATAAGCTCTTGATTTGTTAAATTCTGGGTCCATCTTATGATATTTGGGTTTTTGCAGGGTCTTCTAAGGCTTGTGCCTCTCACTTAAACTTTAAACTTTTGAAAATTGAGCTAAAATGGATTTCAAATCTAACCATGAGGGTTTTTAAATTTGTAAATTAGTGTAAATTTGTAATTTATCTGCGAGGGTTTAATTGTTTCTTGGTGTGTCTTCAGATCTGATTGATTGTTGCAGGTTGCAGGTTCAAATCGAAATTTTTTTTTTTTAGATAAATGGATCCCCAAGCTTCCAGACGGATCTAGCCTGGGAATCCTCATTGTGGTTCAATTTGGGCGTTATTTTTAAGGTGCGTTTTGAAAGTCTGAGCTTAATTGAAGAAATTTTAAGTTGCTGAAAAATTTAAATACACTGGGTTTCATTGTTGGTTCTGTGCGCTGGCTTCTCTGCGTTATTCTCTGCTGCCATCAAATTTACCCTATATCCATTGCCCTCACCTCTGCCGTTAGCTTTTCTTTTTTTCTGCCCTTCATCGAATCCCAAGCCAGCGTTTCTCCTGTACCTGCGTCCAAAATTTGCCCTCAAATCAACCCTCTCCTCGCGTCCAATTCTGCCCTCACACAGCTCCTCGTCTTGTCTTTTTCTGTCGGGTGTCGACCTGGACACAGCATACAGCAGGGGATTCATGCAAGTGTTAAACCGTATTTCAAATTCCCATGCGGATTTCTCAAATCGAGCCCTCGCCCTGTCGTCAGCACGCATCGACTCTTCTACGCTATCATCTCCTAGCCGTCCAAGCCCATACGCACGACACCACTACAATCGAACAAAACGATAAACACAAGAATTTTGAACGCATATACAGTCATCTCTTCCGCCCGTCTAGCTCCTCACGCCGCCTGACTTCCTCGACCTGCAACACAGCAAAACAATAAAGCGCACGTAAAAATTTCAAAGGGTCTTTGTTTTGTTCCATACGATTTCTTTTTTTTTAATTTGTATATAGTTTAGATTTATAACTTAGGTTTCGATTTTTATTTTTACGTTCAGTTCATTTTTGTTGGTTTCAATAGATTTCGAATTTTGTTCTATATTAGCGTAGGTTTTGAAGTTCATTTTTTATGGTTAGTTTTAAATTGTTTATTTTTAGATTTAATTTAGATTTAGATTTATTCTAACTTAGTTCTAGTTCTAATTTAGTCTTAGTTTAATTTTTAGTTTTAATTTATTTTAACTTTAGTTTTAGATTTTAAATTTTAATTTAACTTTAGTTTAGTCTTTAATTTAGATTTTAGATTAGCTTTGTTTAGATTTAGATTTTTAATTTTAGATTTAAAAAATAAAAAATAAAAAATAAAAAAAATTTCAAAATCCAACTCGAGTTGGGCAATTACATACACCCCTCCTTAAAAAACTTCGTCCCAAAGTTAAATTTTATGTCGTATATCATTTAATTATTTAAGTGATTAGTATAATCATATAAGGGTGGTGTATCATAATTGAATTTTCATTTAATGTGTGAGAACATTTTAACATTTATGCTTTGATCATTTATTGGTTTACAAATTTAGTAATCACGTTTTGCCCCAACAGA